>JAEIFT010000743.1:0-96184 GCA_018904225.1 Lordiphosa mommai
GGAATTTGCATATACATGAGGGCAGTAGACTTTATCCCCTTTTTGCTGTCTGGGTAATTTCATTATGAGTTTTATGACTTTTAATTAATTTCAAAAAGTGCACAATTTTACACTTTTTAAGTCCTGTCTCTTGTTGTTGTTGTTGTCTGCTGGCCAAGCCAAGCCGGAAGAGTGGCCATAATTTCCGCACCAAACTTGATGCAAACATTTCATCTGCAATTCGAATGAAAGGACCAGGCCAGCCAGGAGCAGCAGCTGCGCCATCCACCCAGCGCATCAACATTCAATTCAATTAATTTGCCGTACTTTTTCAACTTTTGGCATTTGAGTCCGGTATCCGGCATTGTTATGAAGTTTATGCTTATTTACGGCCAAATAGCAACAACTTTTATCAGTTTAGCTACACATTATATTTCACATAAAACTCAAACTCTGTGACAATTCAAAACTCAAACTCCAAGTGAACACAATTACTTAAGAAACTTGTTTATCAACAAAAAAAATGTCTGCCGAAGTCGAAGAGATGTTGAAGCGCTTTCAGGCCTTTAAAAATGTTGTGGGCATTATTGTGATTGATAATGATGGCATTCCCATTAAAACCACTTTTGATAATACCACTTCGCTGCACTATACAGCCGTGATGCAGACCCTAAGGGAGAAGGCACGCCAAGTGGTACTCGATCTGGATGCATCCAATGAGTTTACATTTTTGCGTATGCGCACATTGAATTATGAAATAATGATTGCACCACAGGATGATTATTTTATTGTTTGCATACAGAAACCCTCGGATTAGAGAGCTGAGAATGGGGGGGTGGAAGGAGGTGTTGGGCAGTTCAAAGATTTACTAAATTATCAAGTTGCTGTATTAGTTGTGAATTATAAGAAATATGTTAAATAACAGAGGTACACAAATATACGGATATCCAAGCACTAGAAAGCAATTAATGTACTGGGTGGCTAATGAATATTGCTACATTAGGAAACTCAAATTAATTTTTTATGATGAAATGTTTATCCTTAGGATTGAGGTACGGACCCAGGAACTACAACAACTCTGCATCGAGTGCGATTATATCTCTGCAGTGAGATACTGGCCTAAATGACGAGACTTCGAGAAAAATGCTTTTAAAGTTTAAAACAACGTTTGGATTTGCAAACACATTGCTCCACTGAGATGGCTATATCTTCTAAAAATGTTTCGAATTTTTGAAAATGGTTTGAAGGGGGGGAAAGAGTACGAGCTAGAACAAAAAAAGTAAAACACAAAAAACCAGCCAAAAAAAAAATTTTACGGGGCTTAGAGGTCTTCTACCTTTGAACAGGTTTTATGAGTGTTTTTTTGTAATTCTGGAGAAGAAAATCAAAAAACCTTTTTAGTTCCCGGTTTTTTGGATTTGTTTATATATACGGTTGCCACTTGAAAAATTTAAAATGCTCCAAAAAAATTTTTAAAATGCTCCATTTAAGAAAAAAATGCTCCAAAAAATGGCTCCAACTTATCAAAACCCCATCTACCTTGTAAAAGTATATGTAATTATGATTTTGCTATTTCTTTATTTAAAATTCTTTAAAATTAAACATAATCCATTTTTAAGATTTTTAAAATTTATCCGTATTTTTATTTAGACCGTTTATTTGATGTTACATAAATAGCTTCCGAGAAACGCTACTCTGATTTGAAAAAGCAGTAAAAAAAATTACTGCCAATAAATAAGTTCTACAAATAAGTCAGACACTTTTTTATTTTAAGGAAATAGTTTTTTGATAATTTTTAATCAAAAAAATTTTGTGGATTTCTCATCTTAGATACGAGTTAAAAGATATGTAGATAAATGCACAGGATATAAATCATTTGAGAAGCCTGCCTTCAGGCAGCGGTTCCAGTCAAGTTATAGTGAAATATGTGAAACCACCAAAAAAATTATCTCAGCCCAAAACGGAAAATCTGTAAATTCTTTAAAACTAATTTTCACATCAGAAAATTGAAAAAATATTTTCGTCTATTGGTAACCCATATTTATAACAAAAAACTAGTTTTCATTAGCCTTTTTGTGGCAAATTTGTTTCAAAAAATATAATAATTAAAAATCTATTCGACTTTTATCGTTCAGTTAAGGAATTGCGACCTGTATCTTTTCCAGCCATTGTTAAACTCTTCCTGCCTCCAATTTTTTATGGAATACTTCAACTAAAAAAACAATTGTTTGTATTCTTTAAAAATATTAAATCACACAGAAAATTTTGTAGAGCCTCAATTATCTATTCACTCCCAAAAAAATATATAAAAAAACGCTTCTTTAGACCTCCTAAAGCAGAAGCTGTTCCTTAACAGTTGAAAATATCAATTTGTAAATTGAAAACCATTGTTCTCAAGTATATCATTGTTGCCGTCAGTCAGAAAATGGGACAATATTTTTGTTAACTACAATATTTTACGCTTGCCAAAAGTTCTGCAAAATTTAGTCAAAATCGGATGACTATATGTATCAGAACTTTGAAACGAGGAATTTAGCTTTGCCTTCTCGTGTCGGGAAATGGAACTTTTTAGGACGGGTTGTGTTTTTATTACATGGAGAGAGCTCTCATTCCTGCATAAATTTGTACTTTTAGGGTTTAATTTTTAAGCTATATTTACTTATCTGATTGTTCTATTCGATTACGTTAAATTTAAAAATTTAAAATTATAAAAAAATGATTTTGCCCTGCTCAAAAAGCTCCATTTTGCAGAAAAAGGCTCCAGTGCTCCAATGAGAAAAAAAGATCCATTTTGAGCGTTTGTTTTATTTTAATAACCAAATATATATATATATATTCTTTTATATATATATAATATATATATATATAACTATATAATAAAATATAAAAAAATATGTTTGGATTTTGAGGGCTGTTCAAAAAGTTATCGGCCTGCCAATTGTCTCAAAACAAAAGGTGTAGAGGTGGTGGCCATGATTCCGGGACTCCAGGTTATCGGAATTGAAAACTGTAAATGAGGTTATGATCAGAATTGATGTAGTTTTGGCCTGTACCTCAATCATATTTTTTTAAATATTTTTTTTAAATTGACGGCCGTTTAAAAAAAATTTTAATTTTCAAGTTTTTTTTTTGTAGTTTAGTGTAAAAAAAATATAAAAAAATGTTTTTCCTCTTGATTGAGGTACGGGCCAGAATTACATCAATTCTGCGTCGATTGCAACACGGGTGATCAAAATTGGTCAACAAACCTGGTTTTGAGAAAAACGAGCTTAAAGTTTTGAACAACCTTGAAAATACTCACGTTAGCAAGAACATTGTTCCACTAAGATGGCTACATCTGCTAAACTATTTTAAATTTTGGAAAATGGTTTGAAGGGTATGAAAATCAAGGAATAATAATGCAAAAAAAAAATAAAATTTTTTACAAAGACCCCTTTAATTATAAAAGCAATAAAAATATTAATTCAAATTTTTTCAGGTCAATTTATAGGATGAAAAATATTAATTTGGACAGTCTTGAGGAGTCTTTGATTTGAGAAAAATATCCTTTTTATTTCCCAAAAGAAAAATTTTCGTAGATGGTTTTTAAAGCAACTAACCTTTGAAGTGTTTATGAGTTTTTTCAATTTTGAGGAAAATGGAGTGTTTTTTTTTTTTTGTTAAATTAATATAAAAAAAAAATCTGGGCACTCACATGAACTCTACTGAGTACACAAAATTCCTTAAAAATGAATCTATTGCCGTATTTGCACAGGCTTAGACGCAAAAGATGAATTTTTCAGCAAGAAAACGCATTAATGCACGTGAGATGTGAAAGGTGCGCATGGGTTCAAGCCAGCAATGTTACATGTTTTGGGGTGGCCCGAATGTTCTACTGACATGAATCCAATGGACAACTTTTGGGCTTTATTAGTTCGAAATAAAACTTTTTGCATCATGTTTAGCTTGTGAAAAACCAGGTTTTATATTTCCTCAATCTCAACTTAAATCTTATTGGGCATTTTATGAAACTTTACTCAGTAAATTGGGAAAGCCTTTAATATCATCCAGCCTACCCCAGAAATACACACACACACACTCATTCCTCTCTATTTCTCTGTGTAAACGTGTGAAAATGTTAAAAAGCACAACAACAAAAACATCCCTCCCCCATTTATGTGCCACTCAAACCACACTGTGGGATATCGTGTTTATCAAAAACCCTAAGGCTGCTTACATAATGCCAATGCTATAATATTTAATTTAAAATTGTATCCTCGGGCAGTTTTTTTTCCTTTTGGATACCTGCAGAAACTGGAGACGGCGTCAAATAAGCAAAATGAAGGTTAGATATTATTATCAGGCTTATGAGACACAAGTTTGACACATTTGCACATAGAAATAAAAGGCGAATGGGTGGGGGTAAGAAATGAGAACAGAAATTAATTAAAATTCAATTAGAAACAAAAACCAGGCTACATACGTGCAAAGCGTACATAATTTAAGTTTCAACATACTCCGAGTATGTTTTGTTTTTACTAATTGCTTTGCATTTTGGTCCTTGATAATTGATATTTGTTATGTGCCAATGCTTAATAAATTATGATGGATTAAATATCAACATCAATATGCAAAAATGTGAAGGGCAAAAACAACAACAACAAAAAATCCAGTTGAAAATATCAATTAAATGCCAATTAATCATTTAATCAGACCAAAAGTCATACAAATATGTAAATAATTATGTTTTCGTAATTAATTAAAACCAAAAAAAAAAAAAAATGAAATCCTTGTTGATATGTGATGATGATTGATACATTTGTGGAATTTAAATTCAATTGTTATTCCCCAAAGAATTTGCCATGTCCATGCCATTCGATTTTGCTTATCACCTTCAGTTCCATAAATGCCTGTTTGGCCAACCAATGGAATACCGGACTCTTCCACTCTTTGGCCCTGGCCGAATCGTTAGTTTTGGCATAACTAACCCACAGGAACAACATGCTACGCATTTTGTAAATCCAAAAATGATTCGGTATACCGCGTATAATATCCAACAGCCGTTCAATATTGTTCAAAGTGAGATTCTCCAGAAAGGTTTCACTCATCAATTGGTAAATGGTACGCATATTGCTATAATAATTGTGACCATTCTGCTCCAGAGCCAAATGGGCGTCCATGAATAGCTTTTTGTTAAGCTCTTCGGTATTTGGAAGTATAAAATTGTATTTCACATTGAATCCTTGAAAGTTGTCCAGTTGCTTATTAATGCCAGCCTCACACCATTTGAAATCCTTCCACCAACTTTGCCAGCTGTAATAATTCTTGGTAAATTCCAAAACATTTGAAGAAGGGGGATTCTCCTCTTCACCAGCTTCTTCCTCGTAGAAAGTCTCCTGTTCGGGATTGCAGGTGCCAATGCTATAGTTGGGTGTCTTTTTAAAGAATTTGGCAGCATAGGATTGGAATTCGGGTTGGGGTAAAATCTTTTTATTATGCACATAGGGCAATTTGAAGCCAGCAACATGAAAACCACGTGGCGGACGGGGTGGACGCGGTTTTTTACTCGAAACGGTAAGGTCGATGGTATCGATGATTTTACGCTTGAGCGCCGCCTCACGGGAAGGATTAGGACGACGATAACGAGCATTATCCCCATTTATTGAACCATAATTCCTGGCGGAATTTGAATAGGTATCTTTCTTTAGAGGAGCGCTTTTTGACTCATAACTGGACTTGTTTCCTGTAGGTTTATGATTCTCTGCTCCAGAACTATTCGCATTATAAGAACGCTCAAAAATCTCATTCGATTTTTGTTGGAATATCGCTTCTTCCCTACGCTCAGGATTTAGGTGACGCTCTTCCTGACGCATTGGTTTCAAGTAACGTTCTACGTCACGCCCTGGATTTAGGTGACGCTCTTCCTGACGCATTGGTTTCAGGTAACGTTCTACGTCACGCCCTGGATTTAGGTAACGCTCTTCGTCACGCTTTGTTTTCAAGTAACGCTCTTCGTCACGTTCTGGATTCATGTAACGTTCTGCGTCACGCACTGGTTTCATAAAACGCTCTTCGTCACGTACTGGATTGAAGTAACGATCTTCCTGACGCATTTGATTTATATAATGTTCTTCCTCACGCACTGGATTCATGTAACGTTCTTCCTCACGCATTGGTTTCAAGTAACGCTCTTCGTCACGTACTGGATTTAAGTAACCCTCTTCCTCACGCACTGGTTTCATATAATTTTCTTTCTCACGCACTGGATTCATGTAACGTTCTTCCTCACGCTGTGGTTTCAAGTAACGCTCTTCGTCACGTACTGCATTCATGTAACGTTCTTCGTCACGCACTGGTTTCTTGTAACGCTCTTCCTTTTGCATTGTTTTCAAGTAACGCTCTTCGTCACGTTCTGGATTCATGTAACGCTCTCCGTCACGCACTGGTTTCTTGTAACGCTCCTTCTCCTGCATGGGTTTCAAGAAACGCTCTTCGTCACGTACTGAATTTAAGTAACGTTCTTCCTCACGCATTGGTTTCATGAATTGCTCCTCCCCAAGCACTGGTTTCCTGTATCGTACTTCTTCACGCACTGGATTTAAGTAATGTTCTTCCTCGCGTACTGGATTCAATTTCAGTTCGACTACAATTACTCAAATGCTCACGTGACATCTCCTCGCGACTATAATTAATATTTCTGTCGGAAGAATCGTTCAAATTCTGATGTGGTGGACTCATTTGACGACGTACCGGCGTTCTTTGGCGCCTGTTTGGACTGGAGTTCCAATTAATATTGCGCGGTGGCGATGGTGTACGCCGAAGTGGTTCCTTAGGATCAAGTAAATTTATTAGCTCTCTCTGCATAACCGTTTCATATTCTTTCTGTCCGTGAGTTGTATTTAATACGCGACGTTTTATGTTGCTTACACGTTCATCATAATCACGTATGGCATATGAGCGATTTATCATTGTATTGACTCGGCGGCGTCCCAGACCAAATTGACGCAAAAACTCGAAACGTTTTTTCTTATCCACCAGATGTGGTGGCAGCTGCCTCTTCTCCGGCGTTGGAAGTAGCGGTGTTCGCGTCTGAATCTGAGCTTGAGCTGGCATATTACCATAACGTCCTGTACGTTCTTCATTCTATAAGGTTAACTTTTAGTGTACAGCAAATAAGTTTGAATGTTTTCTTCTTAGTTCTTACCCTTGGTACATTTGAATTATTCATTATGCTTGATATAAATTGATTTAAATTTGTAAAAATGTTTTAAATTCTTTTCTCCACAATTTTTTTAATGTTTTCCGGCCACAGAATAAGTCAGAATGAAAATTATTTGCTATGGGAAAGGCAAACGTTGAATGACAAGCCCTCTAGATGATAAAGTTTTTTGTTTTAATTTAATATTCGTTTAGTAGGATTTAATTTCCCAGTCAATAATATTTTAGCAAAATTACATTTTGTTGGTTGTGCGAACCCGAGTTCGGAAAACATTTAAAATTTTTAGCTAGACAGCGAATTTTGCATATTTTAAGATCCTTCTTAATGAGAAGAAAACACACATTTTGAAATTGAACACTCGTCAATTGTTGAATTGCATTACCAATAGACAGTGTTGGGGAGTACCTAGGTATTTGTAACTACCCTGTTGTTATGCTGGGGTCAAGTTAGCACCCAGTGATAAGATGACTTGTGTCAACGAAATTTCTCTTATCGGCAAGTTTATGTACTACAACGAAGAAGCCTGTAATGCTATCAACTACAGTCTATAATACAAAGTACACAGAAGCCAACTAGTATTTAACTGGTTGCAAATGGGATGCTGCAGGGGGCAATTGACCCAAACTTATAACATGCCTGTGTGAAATGGACGACTTTATTACATTGATTTGGAAAGGAGGTGCAACCAGTTGCAAGTTTATAGGGACTGGTTTTTTTCTGGTTGTAAACTTGTCACTTTCCCTGCAGGGTAGTCTTCCAAAAGCTGTGAGTTCGAGTCCCAGACAAGCAAAAAAAAAAAATGGGAAAGCAACATTTTTAATCTTTAGTTTTTCAGTCACCAAGTCACGGTAGCGGACATTTTCATACAAAATTCGTTATCAAATTATATGGCGGGTGAATAAGGCTGGTATACGATGCTCACTACCAAGAGTAGGCGGAATAGCTAGTTATAAAAAATTACTTTCAAATTACTTTCAAAATTATGTGTACCTTTTACCTTCACACGATATTATAAAATTCGAATATCTTATATTTTACCTAGGTCCTAATTTTCTATTACCTTATCAAAAGGTAAAGCAGGGTAATATAAAAATCGTTAATATTTATCTATACATCTAAACATATGGTACTTACATGAATAAAAGTGAAAGTATGGGACCATTCAGCAGATAATATAGATTTGCGATTTGTGTTTTATGATTGACGATTTTACCTGCTGAATGCAGTGATTGCCGATTGCGATTGGAAAATTTGACAATCACGATTGCTGAAAAGAAATCGAACAAAAAGCATTATTGGTAAGAGCGATAACCGATTGATGTGTCAGTCCTGCTGAAAGCATTTATATTAAAATTTTCAGTTTGACCAACTATTACTAATACGTAAATATTGAATTATTAGTGTATTTTCAGCAGTGTTGCCAACGCCTCCTCAAAAATAAAGGACAGATGACCCTTGAAAAAAAGATAGAAAACGGACAGATTTTTTTAAAAGGACAAAAAAACAGGACAAATGGCAAAGCCCTGCTTACTAGGCGTATCGGCCCCAATTCTATCTATATTTTAAGTATGCAGTTTTAGAGTACATCAACGAAAGTAATTTATCGATTCTTTTTTATACATCTAGTTACAACCCTGAATTTTAAATATAGATTTTTATCATTTCCAACAAAAGCGTTTTTCGGACCAATTACCCATTCTAAAAATTCCCAAATTTTTATGGCAATAACTGGCATGTCAGGACTCCCCCAGAACAATTTTTCTGATTCTTAAAATGCAATCCGCGACTTACAAAATTCTGCGAAATTTTTAACTTCAATTATTGTAGACTTTTATTTGTGGTACCACTTTTATAATAAACATGGTTAAAGTTCATTGCAAGATACAATTCGTATAATTTTAGCAGAATTTTTGAAGGCGTTAAAGGTGGTAAAAATTAATAAAAACCAAAATGTTAAAAAACTTCTTGAAGATCTCATTGGACTAAGATCGGTTTCAAAACCTGGCGATGTATGCATTGTTGATCGTGGCTTTCAACATGTTATGGAAGATTTAATTAGATATTGTAATCATATACATTTTTTATCCAGGATTTATAATGATGGCAATTTATAGCCTTTTGGGAGAAAAGTAGCAAATTCTTCATCAGCAGATGGATAACAAAATCTTAGCAAAATAAAAGTCAATTGGCAGGAAAGCAGATTTTTAAAACAATAAGTTCGGCAAACATCTAGATGTAGCAAGGAAATCTTTTATCTCCTAATAAACTAAATGATCCGAAAAAGAGCTCTTAAAAGCTTTATAAAGAACGAATTAATATGTGGCTGAAGAAGACACAAAGTTTTGTTTCAAACAGTTTCTTGTCTGGATTCTATGAACTTTTTTGAAACAACTGAGAAGGACCTTAAAACATTTTTTACCGGCTCGTACCAACTAAGGCGGTATCCCTCTTGATAGAAATTACTGATGAGCTTGGGAGTTTTTCAAAGCAAAAAAGAATTTAATTCAAATAAAATTGAGTTCGCTACATATTTTTAGCGAAACATATGAATTCTATATTGAGTACGTTCCGCAGTCTGTGGATATTCAGGAAAAGTGCGCTATTGGTGTGAATTTATAAAGCTAATTTATAAAACTAAAAAAAGGATGAAAAAAGGATAGAACAAAATAAAAAAGGTATTTTTACCGGATAGGGGACAAATCAAAATTTTTCCGGAAATGCCAGTTTTAAAAAGGACAGATCTATCCGGAAAAAGGACAAATTGGCAACACTGATTTTCAGATAAAAAGTACTAAAAAGTACTATAATTTCCCTTAAAGCCTGCAATCAATGCCGTTCAGCAGAGACTTTTCAGAAATCGCAAATCGTTTTCTTTTCCAAAAATAACCTATACGATTCCAAAACTCTCGAAATATGTAAACCAAAAAATGATAAAATTTGGAGGAAGCCTTAAGGCCGATTTCTTATATTGTACATAGTACTAAATGACAAATTACAGAGTAAATTGAAAATTTATCTGATACATGGCAGCTATGTAGATAATGAGAAATCAGCCCTTAATGTTTTAACTAATTTTTTGATATTTTTTTAACTTTTAATGTTACTTAACGATGCATTCTATTGCATTCTACACCAAAAAGAGCTGATTGCTTATACAGTAACATTTTTGAAGACCTACCAGTTCTATTATCAGTAGGCTTTTTGCTGAATACCAATCGTCTATCCTTGCAATCAATACCTTAAACAGTTGAGAACTGCAAAATAATGAAAGTAACAATGACGAGCAAACATGTGCAGTCAGCTTTTGGGTGTCACGCTAAGGCTCTACAGATGATAAGACCGGGAGGTCTATGAAACAGTATTTTCAGGTAATTCCAGATATTTCCCAACTACTCATCCTAAAGACCTAATAACTTTTAGTTGCATCTGCCTAATATAGAGTGAAATTTAACGTTAAAAAAAATGGCTGCCAAAAAGTAAAACACGCTTAAAAAAGCCTTGACATCACCTTTTTCAATCAACTAAAGAGGACCTCTCCCGCCTCTCTCTGCTCATCCTCCTGAACCAGTGACTCGACTCAATAAGCCGGCATTTTATTTGCATTTTTTTTCGTCACTTTCCTTGACTGAGTTTGTCTCCTGGGCGGACTGTTGCCATTTTCGTCCCTTTTTGCTCTGTTTGAGTTTTTCACTTTGTCGTCAGAGGCGAATTCATCATCGTCTCAGCACGCGTCTGTCAACCGCGCTAAGGATACAATAAATGTCTTTCGCGGTTACCCCAACTCAGGCACAGCCTGTTCCGGCTTATGAGCTCAGGCTAAGAGGCAGAGAGAAAGAGGGCACCCTGTATCTTCAGCTAGGGCTGAGTGAAATACTCTGTCGGATTAATATGCAGTAACGTTTTGCATTTTTTTTTTTTTTTTTTTTTGGTTGCCATCGTCATTTTCTGCTGCTGTTGGTTTATTCATTTGCCTTTGGCTCATCCTATTTTTTTTTCGCTTTCTCCACAGCTGAGGCTCAGACTGGGCGGCTCAGGTGCACTTTGGGGATAACAAATTAAACAACTTTATGCAAGTGGCGCCTGAATAAATGCGATGAATTTTGTGTGGGTTGCGTTGGGTAGGGATTAAATCAAAAAGTAAGTATAAATTAAAGTAGCTATCCACGCTTATTGTGTCAAATTGTATACCCAAATTTATTTATTGTTTTACTTCAATAGTCTCTCCAAATCACCAATATTTTTTTTTTCATTTTAAAGCCATCATGGAACTCTCTTATATCATAGCCATAATTGTGGTGAATTTTCTAAATTGGATTGTTATTGTACATGGTCCTGCTATACCTTCTGTAGAGTCCAGTCTTTTTATAGTCATAACCATAATGGCTCTACACAAATTGAAGCTAAGTAAAAAATTTAAAGTTGTAACCAATATGGGAAAAGTCTGCGAAGGGATTGCCTTATGCCTGCTAATGCAATTTCTCTTGATTGTCGTTTGGCATTTGGCCTCTACGTTGCTACAAATTCTTGTGGATCAATGTTTCGATGCCATTTCGGAAAATCGTCACTGGTTGTTGGAGAAAATCAGAATGAGATTGGCGCCAGTTGGTCTTTTGATAATGGAATTGTGGGCCGTTCTAAAATATTTCGAAATTGATGATATGCAGCATTTTTTTGGTACCGAAGAAGATCGACTGTCGGATAGCATAATGTCACTGCTGGCCGAGCAAGAAATGAGATTGATCAGACGTGAACGCCGTCAGCAGAGGAGATTGTAGATGAAATTATGAAGTTAAAGAAAATTTTAATAATTAAATTTAATTGTATTTTACATATTTTGTTTTCTTTTATTTATATACTGCTGACTGAGGGACTTGCCCTTATCGGGGATTGAACCCGGCACTTTTGCGCCACAATCATATGGCTTATCGCTTTGCCATGACCGCTAAATTGAGGAAATGATGTAAGTGCACCAAAAAATTCAGTATTTTTAATGAAATATCGCAATGTTAATGCTCTGCTCTTAACTTGCCATAATAAGTTGTCTTATGCAATGGACCGTTAAAATATTGTTCCTCGATTTTAGGTAAATTTGAGCGAATTGGTAAAAATAGAAACAATTTTCAAGAAATTTTCACTGTCAAAAGTCATAGACTATGTCCGATGAGCGGATTCGAAATAGGGATGCCGTATATTTGAAAAATATCTATATCGATATATTTTTCGATATAAAAAAAGTGTCGATTTCGATATTTAAAAAATAGATTTTTCTAAAGAAAAAATAGGTCTTTTTGAGATTTTTGAGTAGTCATTTAAAAAATTACATTCTGTCTGCCTCAAAATATACAGATCACAGCTACCAAACACCAAAATTAAAATATATATAGATTAACGGTTTTTATTCATAAGTTTAAGAAAGATATGTATTTCATACAATAAAAAAAAAACCTTAAAAATCGATTTGTTTTTATTTAAATGGCCGCCAATTTAAAAAAAAAACGAGAAGGCAAAGTTAACTTCGACTGTGCCGAAGTTTCAAAAGTTCTTGCAAAAGTTCACTTAAACTGATTTATCCTGTGGAATGTATATAGGATATAGATAGCAGATATTTATTAATTCAAAATCATTGAGAATCGAAATTTGATCACGCTACCAAAGAAAAAAATCTTTTCTGAATAAAACACATTTTCCGACCGATCGGTCCTGTGATACACTTATTTTATACATATGAATATATATTTTTTTAATTTTTTTAAAGAAGCGTATCTTCGATTTTTTTTAAACATTCTGGTAATTGGCGTTAGACTTGGAGGTGATTGGTGCAAAAGTTTTAAGGTGGCGCTATAATGGGAACTACCAAAACCGACCAATTTTCTTTTCTTTTGTTGATACCCAGAAATTTCTTCAGTGTAGTTCGCCACATTGTTCCATTTTCAAAAACCTTGATTAATTTATCGGTCAATGGCTTTTTATTTCATGTCTCTAGCTGCTCTGGTGGCCGAGCTTAAGCAATTTAAAAAAATGCTTATCAAAAACGGATTTTTAGCGATATTTCATGGACGTTGCATAAAAGTAACCCAAACTGAGGCCAAAACAGTTTTTTTTAACAACTCTATTGAATTAAAAAGGAAATTTTAAAGTTCCCGTCGGTAGGCCGCCCCCCTTCCCTTATACGACGTAACCCTTTAGTATATTGTAAATATGGAGCAGTTAAACATGCAGCGAATGCTGGTTGCTAATCCTAAAATTAAAAATAAAAGCAAGGGCAACACTACGTATGAGTGATAAACTGAGAATCCATCTGCGAGACTTTGCAAGTCGTTTTTGATCAATTTCTAAAGTTCGAATCAATTAGTTTATGTTTCAAGCATTCTCTCAACTATTATACATAGCTAATCTTGTTTCCCTGGCGTATACTTAACAAAAAAAAAACGTAGCCTATTTTTAAGATCATTTTTTAAAACAATTATTATTGCCTACATTACAGCGCGCCTTCAATAGGAAGTATTCCAGTACATTTTCACCTTTACCTTTTCTTCCGTTTTGTCTTTTCTTTGCCAAAGTAAACATCCGTTAACCGTTAGTTTTTCTACCAACTTCTTTTCTTCTTCTTAGCTCGATGTCCTGTATTGTCGAAGGAAGGAAATGCAGCTCCCATGCATATTTTTCAATTTTTTTTTAATTCTAGCTGCGTATACAATCGAAGGTTTTCAAAAAATTATCGTTGACTATCGATGGTACCGACTAGAGATGGGCGAGGGAATTTTCTAAAACCTAAAAAAATTAATTTTCAGTAGAAAAGCAAATGGTATTTTTAAATTTACTAATTAAAATTCATCTTGTCCTGACTACCGATAGTTCTCTATCTCTAGTCACAACTACGTGCAGCTCCGCAACAAAACACTTTTTTTTTTTGAGACCTTAAATGGCAGACCGATAGCTTTTTGAACAGTCCTCGTAATCCAAAATTAATTTTTATACTTTTTTTATTTAACTAATAAATAACAAAAACCCAAATTGTAAAAGCGCTTATGGTTTTCTCTCCAGAATTTTTTTGTAAAAATACTCAAAAAGTAGACAAAGGTGGAAGATCCCTTAATTCAATCTTGATTTTTTACCAGGGACCGTAAATAATGATTATTTTGTATTTTTTAATATTAAAAATCAACCACTTGAGTAGCGGCAAAAATATTTGAATTATACCTGTCGGGTTCTTTTTGGATAATTTATGGAAATCCGCAATGATTTTTAAATTGTTGATTTTTAAATATATTATTCAATGATAATGATTATTTTTTAATTTTTATTTTTTGACTCAAACCAAATGATTATTTCCTGAGTGAAAAAAAAAAAATCAAATATAATTATTATTTTCTGAGTGGAAAAAATATAAAATAAAAAATAATGATTATATTGTGATTTTTATTTTTCAGATGTATCACTCAAGGTTCGATTATGACTCTCTGAAATGGAGCTGTGGCGAAATTGTACATATCCCTTTGATAGAGTTGTAATCGAACCTTGAGTGATATTTGAGCAAAAAATAAAAATCACAAAATAATCATTATTGTTAATATTTACTTTCACACCAGAAAGAATCATTATAATTGGATTTTCGTATTTTTTTCGCTCAGGAAATAATCATTATGGTTTGAGTAAAAATAAAAGTCAGAAATAATCATTATTTTCTGAGTAAAAAATAAATATAAAAAATAATAATTATTTTGTAATTTTATAATTTCACTTATAATGATTACAGTCCCTGTTTTCTAGATTTGCCATCTTCCAGCTACTCGAAATAAAGATTTTCAATCTCAATTTTTTATCTCAGTGTATGATTGCTTTCTTTTATTTATGAACTTTGGAAACCAGTTTTGTTGCAAATTTTGTTGATGTTTTTTCTTAAAATTATTCTCGGATTCAAAGTTCTCAAGTTGGCAACGGCCACTCAATTGTATTGAAGTCGCCCCCCACACAATCTGTTTTCTTGCTTACCCTTTGACATTTAATTAATATGCAAATGATGCCGAGCAGCTCTCAGCTCTCTCTAGCATCTGGCACTTGAGTACCCCACACACACACACACACACACACACATTCCCTTACCACAGAGGCTAAGCCTTAACCCATTCCCACTACAAACAAACAGAGACACAGAGAGAGAAAGAGAAAGAGAGATTGGAAAGGCAGCTTAGTCATTCCGCCAGCGTCACAGATTTTGTGCATAGTTTCAATTTGCTACACATACTCGGTGTAGCCTCAGCCGAGGGTCCCACAGGAATGCCCTGGTGGAATTTACGAGCCGCTAGAGATTAGTTTTGCACTGTTCGTTTGCCTTAATTGCAAGGCGTGTCGTCCAAAGTCGTCGAGTCAGCAGCCAAAATAAACAAAAACAAACAACAACAGAAAAAGTTTGCCTTGGGCAACAGGATAAATGAGCAAAAGAAAAACATATCGGCAATTGGTGTCGCTGCATTGTAAATATTGCAAAATAAATACACTTATCGTTGGCGTTGTCGAAAAGACATTTATACGGTGAATATATATTGATATCTTTCGGGCATAAATCGTGGCCAAGGAGGAGCAGCACTTGGTGTGTGTGTGTGTGTGTCAGTGTGTCGTCCTCCTCCAGTTGCACACTTTGTTTATATCTTATTTATTTCAATTCCTGCGCTGGCACATTTTATGCGAATGTATTCCCTTATCCTTTGGGGATGCGCTTTTAAAATATTGCCCGATTCCTTTTAGCTGTCCACATTTATTTTTTTTTGCAGTCGCCATCGACAGGGCCGCTGAGTTGAGCTGAGTGATTGTAATAAATTATTGGACGGAGTTTATCACAAACAAATCGAGTTGAGTGGCATTTTTTTTAACTGACAAAATGGAGGAAGGAAAGGAGTAGAGGATCCAGTTCCAAAATCCATATCCTTATCAGTTAAATAAGTCTAATTGCATTTTAAGCCCTGTGATCACTGAAAGTTCGCTGCTCTGCGACCTTAATTTAGTCAAACCCGTATATGCACCAGGTCCTGATGGAGTACCAGGATGCATTCTCAGGTTCTGTGCTGATGCGTTGTGTAAGCCTTTACATAAATTATTTGAGTTGTCTGTTAATTCAGCCACATTCCCTACGTTATGGAAGGAATCTTTTATCATTCCTCTCCATAAGAAAGGTAATAAGTCCGATGTTGAAAATTACAGGGGTATTTCCAAATTGTCCGCAATTCTAAAAACTTTTGAGAAAATTATAACATCTCAACTGCAACACTTTTTCTAGTTCTATCATTTCACCTTTCCAGCATGGCTTTTGTGAAACGTAGATCTACTACCACTAACCTTTTAGAGTTTACTTCTCTTGTGATCAAAGGGTTCTTAACCAAAATGCAAACTGACGTCATTTATACTGATTTTAGCAAATCGACTCCGTAAACCACTCATTGCTAATCGGTTTCCCAATTAATCTTCTTAATTGGATTTCCCAGTACCTAAGTGATAGAACACAAATGGTTCTTTTTCAGAGTTCTTATTCCAAATGTATCCAAGTAACCTCTGGGGTACCTCAGGGTAGTCACCTGGGTCCATTACTTTTTACTTTATTTATTAATGATCTTCCTTTTGTCCACAACCATTCACGCGTACTCATGTACGCCGACGATGTGAAGCTTTGTCTAACTTATAAAGACTTGATCTCTCGCTATCTTTAAGAAGATTTGGATGCGTTTCAAACTTGGTGTCAAGTTAATCTTCTAAACCTTAATGGCTCAAAATGTAAGGTTATGACATTTTATAGAAGCACACCTCAGTTAGTCACTTATACTCTTGATAGTGTACCATTGCACAGTGGCTGCGTTATATGGAGTGAGCGGCCAAAAATACTTTCAAAGGAGATAATGACCTGAAACTTGGAATATAAGCTGACTAAAATATAATAATGATTTTATAAAAAAAGTGGGCGTGGTTGGACACTGAAAAAAAAAATTCAGTTTTTTTTTGTAAATTAATTTTTCAAAGTGAACAAAAAACGCATTTTTTTAAACCTAAATATGCTTAACATTTAATCTTCTATTAAACGCAACAGATTTAAAAAATAACCATTCGGGATAATACGCAGTCATACGAAGAGTCCGATCCAAAACAAAAAATAATAAATAATAATTATATGCAAACAAAAATTATTTTAACATAAACAACATTACCCAATAACATCAACAACACAGTGACAAAACAACAAATACATTGCACAGGACAAAAGCATTGCAGAGAATGCGACAAATGTCATCCATACAACTGGCACTCACTGTACTTTTAAGTATTACTAGAGAACTTGCACTTTCTTGCAGCTAGTGTAAACACTTTTGATTCCTCAAATATGGATCTCTGTCAGGAAAAAGAATTAGGAGGGGCTGAGAGGGGCGCCACAACTAAAACCTTACGTGAAATAATGAAAGTTATATGGAAACAGTAAGTAAAAATTGACGTTACTCAAAGCACAACAAAAACAAAACACATATTAAATTTCTCAGATAAAGTTTATACCATTGTGTTCATAATGCATCATTCATTCAATTTATTCAGACACTATTTATAATTATTTTGATTTTTAAAGTTTAGCTTCACTGGCCAGCCGCACAAAATAAAAAAAGAGTGAACACGTGTCTCCGATACAGATGCGAATTTTAGAAATTGAGGATATAATGAAACGAAAACAGAGTTAGTGGTGACAACTTTATTCATATTAGATATGGTACAACCATTTATTTCAAAAAAATTTTGACTTTAATTTTTTTATTTTTGGCCTATGAAAGCAACCACTGTGCATTGGAACGCTTGAACAATACTGCCAATGAGGTTAATGATCTAGGGGTTATTCTGGATCATCAACTTAAATTCGACTCGCATGTTAACTTTACTGTCAATAAAGCCAAGAGCGTACTTGGGTTCATGAAATGTTGGTCGAAGGAATTTGACGATCCCTATACGACCAAGATTCTTTATACTTCTCTTGTCCGTCCAATTCTTGAGTACGGATCGTGTGTGTGGTCTCCACAGTATACAACCCATCAGGATAGAATTGAATCGGTGCAAAAGCAGGCTTAAACTGGGATCCTAATATCCGACTACCCTCGTATTCTAGTAGACTTCTTTTAATTAACCTTCCTTCCTTAATTAATCGTAGAATTATGCTTGGAGTAATTTTTTTACATAAACTTATATGTGGTGAAATTGACTCATCTGAGTTGACTAGCCAAATTAATTTTAGTGTCCCGATTAGACCTACCCGTAACTTTATCCCCTTATCCTTGAAACGGTGTAGTACTAACTATGCTATGCATGAGCCTTTTCGTGTCCTCTGTGCTGATTATAACAAACTTTACCGAGTGATCAGTTCGGAGTTGTCTTTTCCTGCTTTAAAAACCTCTATCTTAACACATTTAGCCCGCAATTAATTTTGAATTCACTCTTAAGACTTGTAGCCGAATTATTTTCATTTTGTTTTATACTATAAAAAAAAAAAAAAAAATATAATTTGCAATTATAATTTCAATAATTAACAAAATATGCCAATTGTTTATACATATTTCTTCTAATTCAATTTACCAACACTTAAAATTGCAAACATTTTCATGAATGTTTGAACACATTTACACTATCCAAACCATGCCATATTCACTCTCCGTGCTAATTTCCTGCAGCACAATTTTGTGGTAAACACAAGAGCACAAACAGTTAAAGACATTTCGTCAAGATTTGCATATCCTTGGCAGAGCAGCTTATGCGTGCATGTGTGATGTCTCATTTTCGTCAGTGGTTAGCCAACTTTTGGCATTTTGACTTGACTGTGAGATTTCATCATTAAAATATCCATTAACGAGTGTAAATGTAATTTGACCATTTCCAAGTCCAAAAATTCCAAGCAACCAAGCCGAAAATTTGTTTCCACAAACAGAGACACTTTTACCTTTTTGGGGGGGGGGGGGGGGGTGGAGAGGGAAAACCTCATAAAGCGTAAAAGTGGCAGGCCAGGGGACATATCCTTCTGCCAGCTCATGTGCCCTCAATTGTGACATTGCAAATTAGAATCTTGCTAGAGAAGAGTCAGGAGCTCTGTCGGATGTCTGTGTCGTTGTCATGCCAGCCAGCAACTGCTTTAGCTTCAGCTTCAGCTCAGAAGTGCGTTATAAGCGGGTTATGGCATTTTCATTTTGACTAGAGCAAAGAAAAAAAAAAAAAGAAGTTACACAGCTGCCAGTTGGTGGATTTATGATTGTATTCCAACATTGATGTGATACATGTGAGTAAAGTTGAAAAGATTATTGGAAATAGTGTTAGACACAAAGTCTATTTTTTTGTAAGAATTTCTATATTTCATGGAATAACTCACTGCTGCGTCTGTTTATTGGTTTCTGGTGTATTCAAATATGTAATACAGCGCTTTTATTCCTGGTCAATATTGCAGAACTCTTCTTTTATTCCATTTGCTAACGAAAGTTAACTATCGCGGCACCCATCTGGCAGTAAACTTTTTCACAAAAATTATAATTTTTATTTTTTTTCTGGGTATTAGATTTGCTGCGCATACAGGGTTGCCCATATTCCGGCCACTTTTTGACAGAGATGTCAGATCGCTTCATGACATACCGCGTTTGAAGCGTCAGTCCAAGCAGATTTTTACCATGGAACAATACACGCCACGCGAGCGCTCTGAAATAGTTGAAATTTACAAGAAGAAGATGACGAGCAATTTTGGAACAAAATTATCATGTCCGATGAAGCCCATTTCACATTGAATGGGACCGTAAATAAGCAAAATTGCCGTATTTACGCCACTGAAAATCCTCAGGAGATTCAAGAAGTACCTCTTCATGACGAAAAAGTCACAGTTTGGTGCGGCGTTAGTGCGAAAACGGTCATTGGGCCGTTTTTCGTCCAAAATGAAAATGGCCATGCTGTTACCATCAACCAGGAGCGTTATCGCGACATGATGACCAATTTTGTGATGCCAATTATTCGTCGAAAGCGTATGAGGCAGTTCTGGTATCAACAAGACGGCGCTCCACCGCACACAAGTCGCATAACAATCGATTTTCTGAAGAAATTGTTTCCGGGCCGTTTGATGTCGAAAAGTGGTGATTTGGGCCACCGCTCGCCCCATTTGACGCCGCCTGACTTCTTCTTGTGGGGATATTTGAAGTCAAAGGTTTACGTTAAAAGCCAAGGACCGTAGAAGAGCTCAAGGACAACATTCGTGAAGAAATAGCCGCTATTCCGGCCGAAATGTTGGCGAAAACGATGGAAAATGCTGCAAAAAGGGCACAATACGCCATCAACGCCAGAGGCGGCCATTTGAGAGATATCATATTCAAAAATTGATGTAAACAAATCTACTTGGAACAAATTAAATGATTCAGATTGCCAACCGCCAAATTTTTATTTTTTTCTTTGATTTTTAAAAAAAAAAACATGGGTCCGTCGAATATGGGCAACCCTGTACATCTTCCTTCATCATGCATTTCCACTTAACGAAAAAGTCCTTTCTTGTCTCAGTTTCATTTGGATAAGCTTTGCTTACAACCCAATATTGCTTCTCTGACAAAATTTACTTTGGCCCCCATTATATACCAGTTCTATTATGATGAGTTAAACACTCAAGCTCCCCACTCCCCTTTTTCTGCTGGCTTTTATCACAATTTTAAAAGACATTCAATACATTTTGCTTCATTCTCGACTTGTGTACACATATTGCACTTATACCACACACATAGCTTGTTGATAGATGGAAAGACAAACACATGTCCATACTCTGTTACATCTATTAGAAAATGCTGCAATAAAACTAAATCGAATTCAAACACAAAGTTCATTTACAGTTCATCAACTCAAACCAAAACCAAACAAAGTGGAACATTAGGTTGCCTCTGGCTAGCTCTGCGATGCAATGAAACTTTCAAACTTGGCTTTTATGCTAAATTAAATGTGCTACAACCTCAAAGTCTCGCAAAAGTCCTTATGTGTGTGTGTGTGTGTTTGATTTTGCATCCAGCGGAAGCCAAATAGTTATTTGTTGTTGTTGTTGTTTAAGGTTCTTGGAGTGAAGCTAAAGTTTTAAGGGCATCTGCTAAATTGAATCACCTAATTTCCACACACACATTAGCCAGCTGATAATTGTCAAATTACCATAATGGTCTGTGAAATGCTTGTCGCAACATTTTGCGGACAAAATGAACCGCAACATTGTCCATTTATTTCCATTTAAATTGCCATAGTCAGAAAAATTAGCTAATTGTGTGTAAAATATTTAGGTTTATGGGAGTTTTGTGCTTTTTGGATAATTCAATTTTGCCACTGAAACAGAAGAGTTAGTCACGTGCATGAACGAGGTTTTTCTTTCTTCGGATTATACGATTTATTTTCACAAATCGTTGCATAGATTTATTCTAAGTCAAAGGTCACTACGTTGACTTATATTTGCGCTCGAATGCCTGACGCAAATCGTTTTAACTAAAAGAAGAAATCGAAGAAACGACATTTTGCGAAACGCGTTGAAGTGTATAAAATGCTGCTAAAAGCTGAGTAAGTGAATTTTCGTTGAATATTGAGGAAATGTGTGAAAATGTTACTAGATTTTATTATTGAACAATTTAATTTGCTATTGGTTGTAAAGGCAAAGCAGTTGAATTTAGTTCTGAATTTTAATCTTGAGTTGACAATAAAAAAATGCTATGAACTTGGAGTTGAAAGCAAAGTCTGTTGATTATGGGCCTGTAAGAAGCTTGGAACAGCTATACAGGGTTGCCCATATTCGACGGACCCATGTTTTTTTTTAAAAAATCAAAGAAAAAAATAAAAATTTGGCGGTTGGCAATCTTAATCATTTAATTTGTTCCAAGTAGATTTGTTTACATCAATTTTTGAATATGATATCTCTCAAATGGCCGCCTCTGGCGTTGATGGCGTATTGTGCCCTTTTTGCAGCATTTTCCATCGTTTTCGCCAACATTTCGGCCGGAATAGCGGCTATTTCTTCACGAATGTTGTCCTGAGCTCTTCTACGTCTTGGCTTGTTAACGTAAACCTTTGACTTCAAATATCCCCACAAGAAGAAGTCAGGCGGCGTCAAATCGGGCGAACGCGGTGGCCAGTCCAAATCACCACTTTTCGACATCAAACGGCCCGGAAACAATTTCTTCAGAAAATCGATTGTTATGCGACTTGTGTGCGGTGGAGCGCCGTCTTGTTGAAACCAGAACTGCCTCATACGCTTTCGACGAATAATTGGCATCACAAAATTGGTCATCATGTCGCGATAACGCTCCTGGTTGATGGTAACAGCATGGCCATTTTCATTTTGGAAGAAAAACGGCCCAATGACCGTTTTCGCACTAACGCCGCACCAAACTGTGACTTTTTCGTCATGAAGAGGCACTCTTGAATCTCCTGAAGATTTTCAGTGGCGTAAATACGGCAATTTTGCTTATTTACGGTCCCATTCAATGTGAAATGGGCTTCATCGGACATGATAATTTTGTTTTCACAATTGACTTGTTCTGTTGAATGTAAATTTCAACTATTTCAGAGCGCTCGCGTGGCGTGTATTGTTCCATGGTAAAAATCTGCTTGGACTGACGCTTCAAACGCGGTATGTCATTAAGCGATCTGACATCTCTGTCAAAAGTTATGGCGTTGCCAGATGGGTCCGTCGAATATGGGCAACCCTGTAGATGAACTACCACTAAATTCATAATCTATTTTTTCTTTATTAGTTTCAGTGTTTTTCTGTATTAAAAGAGTTTGATATAATGATTCCCCAACTTCGCATACTTAACATCTGCACTTCAATTTCAAAATGTGAAATTTCCATCCACAAAGAATTCCTTTTTTCCCCAACTTAATATGCATGACAATGCCACAGATTTTCACACACAAACCAGAAAACAAATGAAGATAGATGAGTTGGCAATTAAAGTGTCAATTGAGTGTGAAATGTATCTGTCAACAAATCAACTACAACATAACAACAATAACAACAACAGCAGCACATAAATAATTGGTAAGCTGAATATATATAAAACTTATCAGACAAGTGCATACTACAAAAACTGTTCCACCGTCGCTACTTATTTACATTTCCATTAGGTCAACAAACGCAGCCAAAAGCCAACAATGGGCACAAGCAAAAGGTAAAGCAAAAAACAGAGAGAGAGTGAGAGAGAGACAAAGTCAACATGAATTTGCAATTTGGTTTAAATTTCCATGGCGACCGCTGCACAAATTGCTAATTCGGTTAAAAACTTCAAGTTGACACAAGAAATTTGTATGAATACATTTTTTATGCGCCTCTGCGTAGCAAGAGATAGCACTAAGTACCGGAAGTGGCAGGAGAATAGATAGAGAGGAAGCTTCACTCCCGCACAAGAGTGAAGCGGTTTTGGTAAGGTATATGGACTTGGCCATTAAGTAGCAGGAAGCACTTACCCTTCTTTATCCTTCACTAGGTATCCAAAATTGAAATATTGTTTTTCAATCCAATTCACATACACTGAAAAATAAGGTACAACATTTATCAATATATTCTGCCTATAAAGTTTACAGATCAAATTTAAGCACGATCGGCTGAAACATAATAATTTACCTTGCAACACTCATTTTCCGACCTTTGGAGCGGACTTTCTGGTTTGATTGGTTTGACCTTTATCCAAAATCTGAAATTTTCATAAAATTTATTTAAAGTTATTTATATATGTAGGATATGTTTATTATATTATTATTATGGTTTGATAAATCAAGGTGCTGATAACTTCACTTGAGATAATATTAAATAAAAAAGAGAAGGCAAAGCTAACTTCGACTGTGCCGGTTTTAATACCCTTGAACAAAATTTTCTACTTCAACTATATTTAACCACGTAAAAATATATATAGGATATAGATATCCGATTTGAAAATTTTTAAATTAAAGTAGATAAAATAAAATTTGATACCATAGAAAAAAAAAAGTTTTCTTACTAAAATGTTCCGGACCGACCGTTTTATGGCAGCTATATGCTATAGTCATCCGATTTTGATAAATTTTTCCAGAATTATGGGGAAGCATATAAAACTAATATATACCACGATTGGTGACCTACGATGAAAAACAAAGTTTTTTCACTAGAACTTGTTGTCGGACCGACCGTTTATATGGCAGCTATATGCTATAGTCATCCGATTTTGATGAATTTTTTCGGAATTTTGTGGAAGCATATAAAACTAATATATACCACGATTGGTGACGCTACAATAAAAAAAAAAAAGTTTTTCTCACTAGAACTAGTTTTTGACCGATCGTTCCTATGGCAGCTATATGATATAGTCATCCGATCCGGCCGATTCCGACAAATGTGCAGCGTATTTGTATTTAAAAGCATTTTGCAGTTTGGTCAAGATAGCATAGAAACAACGGACAACGGACAGACGCGGAAAGAACAGCTCGTATGCTGATCAGAAATATATACTTTAGTGGTCGGAAATGCTCCTTCTATGGTACAAACATCGTGACAATTTAATATACCCCAGCAAAGGTTAACAAATTGGTCGCGGAGGACGGTTTACACATACGAGGTTCACTTGAATAAGCCCAAATCATATTGACGCCATACGAACAGAACAGAATGCGAATTTTCGCCTATAGATTTTTACGCCCGTACCGATGTTCGTGTTTTCATATACCGGAACGAAATAAACTTTTTGACCAAAACAAACGAAAATTGTTTTTAGAAATATATTTTCGGTTATAAATTGCCGAAAAATTAACTGTGTTCTCAAAAATAAGCACTTGAACGGTTCCCAAATTCGGGCCTTAGGAACAAACTTTATCTTACCGTTTTGAGTTTTAACGATTTTTTTCAAATTCAAAATATATTTAATCTGGTTCTAAATAAATAGATTTTAATCTCGTCTAATATATAATAATACATTTATAGTTCGATATCATTCCGCTAAAGTAGAGCTAAAAAATTACAAATATTTTTACATAATTTTAATTACCGAAATGACATTATATTAGGAAACATTTAATCAGAAATCACTTCATAAATTATTTTACCGTAATATTTCTAAATATTTGGTATGTAAAAAAATTTGAGATGAATTTAATGTAAAAAAGTTATATTTTTGACCATAAATTTTAAAAAGGTAATGATATCGAAGCTGTAATGTAGCAATTAGTGGACATTTCAATCTATTTATTTATATTTCATAAGAATCAGTTATCATTTTATTTCAATGTTAAAAATGTTAACTTAACTAATAAGAAAGAAATATGTTGTATGAGTCATCGGATAACTCAAAAAAGTAATGATGCTGTTCGATTCCAGGCCGATTTAGGAAAACCAGTTGAGGTGGGTCAAGTTTTTTTCGACTTTCACAATGTAATCAAAATTTATCACTTGTCATTTGTGCATCAGTTTTCAAAGTTTGACGATGATATTTTTTTTACAGTCTTTCCACAAAATTTGAAAAACAAAACGTGATTATATTATTATGACAATTGTTGCCAGGTTTGTTGCAAAATGACATACCAATTGTGTTTTGGTTTGTTACTTTCTAGGTTAATTTTATTATTTTGAACTTAAAAAAAATATTTTGTTAGCCTAATAAGCCCTTTTCCCAAAAAGGCCCAGGGCCAGAAAAAAGATCCATTTTAGCGTTTGCTCCAAATTCGACCTGCTCACGTAAGTTGCCCATGCCGTACACTAAGAGGCAATCATCTCCTGTATTAGGCACGTAGCTAGGAAGGGGGCTCGTGGGCTCAACCCCTACCAAACTTCACTATCTAGGCTTGCTGAGTTTTTTTTTTTTTTCAAAATAGATATGGGCTCCTTAAGGACGACGAAATGTTATTCAAATTTGTCTGTATTAAAAATAATTTTTTAATAATTTTTAAATTGTCCCATTTTTCATTTACTCTACTGTTAAGGCCGATTTCGTATCTTCTAAATAGCTGCTATGTGCCAGATAAACATACATTTTACTCTCTTATAGCCTATTTCCCTTTTGTACATCAACAAATTTTGCTGTTCCACTACAAAAAGTTCCATCAATGTTAACTTTACATGTAAACTCTAATGTCATGTTAAAATTTGGATGACATCCAAACATTTGCATAGCTTGTAAACCTGTTTTACTCTACAGAAACGGTATTTAATACATAAACATAAAAAAATAAAAATAAGAGACCACTTACCGTTCGAACATATTAAAAATGTAGCTTCTCAGCCATGCCTTTTCCTATCGTAGCTTAATTTCTATATATAGTTAATCGATACCAAGTTAAAATGGAGTACTTTTTGTTAAATTTCGGGATGTACTCAGTTTGTTTGGGGGAGTACCAACACCATGAATTGATGTACATCCATTTAACATTTATTTTCATTGAAGGCCCTGTGAAAAAACTTCCTCCTCATCTAGCTCTTAATTGAAATCTTTACTTTAAGTGACAGATAGTGCTATGTAGGACATGGGAAATCGGCCCTTAGTCAGTGTTGTTACATATTTCTCCATAGCTTTCGTATGCCTTCATCGATTTAAAAATGTCATATACGAAATCATTGCTAATAAATAGCCTTACAACTAAAAACTTTTATACTTAAAGTTAATCGTTTTCCAGATATTTAGGTCAAAACTATCAAAAATTTAACTTTTTTCGAAATTTTTTTTTCAGAAAATATTGACTTAAATAACTCAAAAAAATTCGAAAAAAATTTAAAGTTTAAAATTTTCTTCAATAATCGTAATGGAACATCAATTAGGCGTCAAACAAGTTACCGTGTGTTAAAATCAGTGGATAAATGGCCGAAATATAGCCATCTGAGCACGTCTTACAAGAAAAAATTTTAAAAATCCGATTTTGGTCATCTAGCTTGGAACTCTATAACTTGGCCGTTTTACCAAAGATTTTAACACACAATAGCTTGTTCGAATCGAAATTAATGTATGATCGAAAAAGATCATTAACCATATTTAATTTTTTTTCGAATTTTTGTGAGTTTTTAAAGTTAAAGTTCTGTTAAAAAAAAAATGGGAACAATCTCAAGCTAAATATTTCAAAAAAAAATAAATTTTAAGTATAAAGTGTCTGTGCCTTATTTGTAAGGCTATTTATGGGAAATGATTTGATATATGCCACTTATAAGCAGTGGACATCGCCTCAGATTTCCGTGACCCCTCTGTATATGTGGTATTTTTCGATAATTTGTTGGTTTTCCTGTTATCTTTGGTATATTTTTTTCATATTTATTTTAGAATTTTTTTCGAAAATTTTTATGACATTTATAACCGATTCTTGAAACGCAATATTCATAGTCAACTTTCTGGCAACGATAATAGCAAACAAATTCATATCACATTCTTTTTCATGCACTCATGCAGAGTATAAAAACTTCGACCTGAGCATTAAGCTACACTTGACCTAAGCTCAGAATTCTTCTTTTTTTTTGTGTGAATGAAATCACTTGTTATCTTTAGGCCTGCCGCCGCCGACAATGACGTGCTTGGCTTATCAAAAATCAAAACCAAGAACAAATATTTACACAACACTTGGCGACAAGTGGGCTGCTGCTTAACAAAGAAGTTTGGGTTAGTGAATTCAATAAAAATTATTTGCATTTTTCTTATAATCTCAGAGATGAAAGGAAACTTCAAAGTGGGGTATTCCCTTTAAAATGCAAAATCTCAAACCCATAAATCAAAGGGATTAAAATGCATTTTTTGGTTTATCATCTGAAGCTTATTTATATACCCAAAAGACGTCACTGGACAATTGATAAATATGCAACTACTAAATTAAAAGTGTCAAGTGAACAACGAGAAATGGTTTTTGCCTCAATCCTTATGGTACACGAGAACTTTCTTTCGACAACAACAAAGCATTTGACATTAGTGGAGATTTTTCAATGCTTTTGGGCGCTGCAAACGTGTCAGCCTAGAGAGGGGTGGAAGCAGCCATAGAAAAACCTTTGGGACTTGGTCAACGTGGGTACAAAGTTCGACAAAGCACGAGAATGAGGAAAAACGAAGAATCGTTTTAAATGCCACTCAAGGTCTTTTTTTTTTTCATTTTTGGTTCACTTGCTGATTTGATTTGGAAGAATTGGAAAACACATTTATGCTATTTGCCATTTTTTTAATTGCATAACAACAATTATGGTTTTATTTTTAGTTTTTGTTCTACATTTGCGACACAAAGGCGCCGGGTTAAAAAAAACAATTAGACTTGGGCCATGATTCACCTGAATTCGTTAAGGTTCTTTCAGACACACCCATATTCATATTTTAGGTGTGGATTGACATTGATCTACATTTAGAAGGTGGGATTCGCAAATGCATGAGTCAAAAAAGACTTTTGATAGTGGCAGATAATGATATCTATTGATATCATTTAACACACACAATACAATTATTTTTTACAATCGGAAGTTAGTCATCTATGGGGATGTTGTCTTTAGCTATTATCATAGCAAACAATGAGATAATGTGTAATTAATGGTAAGGAAATTGTTTAACTATTTTGAAAAAATTGTTAAAAAATTCTAAATCATTGATAAGAAAAATTAGGCATATTTGAAACCATAAAAAAACATTTTTATCCCCCATTTTCAAACCGATGTTCTTTTCAACAATTTTTTTTCCAAATTTTTTTTGGGTATAGAACTAATATATACCAGGATTTAGGACGTTACGATAGAATGCAAAGACGTTTTCCTCACTAGAACTAGTTTTTAGACCGACACGTTTTATATGGCGGCTAAATGCTATAGTCTTCCGATTTTGATAAATTTTTTCCAGAATTACTGCGGAAGATTTAAAACTAATCAAAAGTATTTCTCGATTCGACCCTTTATTTGACAGCTATATGATTTAGTCATCCGATTTTGATAAATTTTTCCAGATATTATGTGGACGCATATAAAACTAACATATACCAAGATTTGTGACGCTAAGATGAAATACAAAAAAGTTTTCTAACTGGAACTAGTTCTTAAACCATTCCTATGGCAGCTAAGATATAGTGATCCGTTTTTGATAAATTTTTTTCCAGAATTATGTGGATACATATAACACTCACATATACCAAGATACGTGGACGCTACGATGGAAAACAAAAAAGTTTTCTCTCTAAAACATATTGTCCAACCGATCGTTCCTATAGCAGCTATATGATATAGTCATCAATCCGGCCGGTTCCGACATATTAGTTGCGTGCATAAAAAAAATTTTGTGCAAAATTTCAGCTCGTTATTTAGAACTAAGAACTAGTTCTCGTAAAAACAGAAGACGGACAGACGGACAGACGGACAGACGGACAGACGGACGGACGACAAATGAACTCGGCTTGTCGTCCTGATCAGAATATATATAGTTTATGGGGTCGAAATGAATATTTCTATGCGTTGCAAACTTCTGGGCAAAATTAATATACGCTTTTCAAGTGTCTAAAGTTGAAAAAAAAATTTTTCCAATCTTTATTTTTGTTTTGACTTTCCTTGATATCCCGCAAATACAATTCCTTAGTTTATTGTATAAATGATCCCAAATAATTCTGAAATTTTTTCAACGAAGATATATCATTTCCAAAACAACTGTGAGAATTGACCTAATATTAGATTTTATTTTGGTGTCTCAAAGTATGCAATGCATACTATAAATTCTAAACAACATCTATTGCATACTTGTAGGCTTACAACATATTGTTAATTTGAACACATGCTATATCTTCGATTAAAAAAATCGCAGAATTGTCTGGTATAATTTCGACTTTGCCAAGTTTTAATACATTGAAAAACTTTTACTCCAACTTATTTAACCGGTAAAAATATATAGGATATAGATATCAAATATTTAAAATTATTTATATGAGACATTCTTTCTCAAACGTCCCAATCAAAAAATGAAAATTTTGGTTTGGCCTCCACACTGTTATTTGATTTGCTATCCGATGGGAATGTAATACCTACATAAAATATTATTTCAAATAAATATATTATTTAAATTTGGGAGTGTAAATTTTGAAAGTGTCAGTGATATTTTTAATTTCGAAATACTATGGCAAAGCCTTAACGTTTTTTGAGTTAATGTGCAATTTTTTAAACCATTTTCTATGTACTTTTGAAAAAAATAACAAAAATAAAAAAAAATAATATTCACTATATTTTACAAAATTAACCATTATTTTTAATTTTTATTATTTAAAATTTTTTTTGAAAAGCTTAGGTATTTATAAATGTGTAAATATGATAGTGGGAAATAATTATATTATAAATATATAAAGGTAATAAAAATAGGGTTAATTTTAACTTTTTTTAAATTTTGTTGTTGTTCAATTTGGGACAGATTATTAAAAAAAAATTTTTTTGAGGTATTTCAAATATATTTGAGTGGGATATATATATTAGTGGTATATTTTTTGTTTTTTTTGGTGACCGTCGCACAGTCTAAACCGTTGGAGATAGCAAGCTTTTTGTTTCATCTTACTCCGAAAGTGAGTACTAAGACGGGGTTTTGGAAAATTCCGCCGGGAAATGTGGAAAATTCGCAGAAAACTGTTGTATGAAACTTTTTTGTTTATCATCCAATCAGCTCCAAACTAATTCAATATAATTAAAAATAAAAAAACCGCAATAAAGATTAATCAATAACTGCATACCAGTTTTCCGGAAAATTAGCCCACTACACCCCCATGGGTTAAAAATCAATTAATTGGCCGAAAGTATACTTTCCAAACGATTAGCTCTAAATTCATTTTCAAAACTACACATTCACGGATATGACTTTAACACTTTGGAAAAACCTACCGGAAAATGGCCGGAAAAGTGTTGTTGTTCAAAACATACATGTTAATCAATCGATTAGCTCCAAACTTATTGGCAAAGCTCTATATTGAAAAAAAATATTATCTACGCGTTTTTTCTCAGTGTGGAAAACCCGGAAAATAGCCTGGAAATTATGTATGGGAAAAAATATTTTTCATCCGATTGACTTCAAACTCGGTTTGTTAACATATTATGGAAAATAATTAGACATGTGATTATTCTGAGGTGGAATTTCCGCTCCCCGGTTCGGAAAATGGAGGGCGTGGTTGGGTTCATTGACAATGGTTATTTGGGAGCCGATCGGAATGATATACGTTTTGCAAGCTTTATGGGTAGAATAAATGGAAGCGTTTTTTTTAAATACGTGAAAATTTATTGCAAATATGAGTGCGGGTTCATCGTAAACCGTTATATTTGAGCTGATCTGTAGTAGATTTGATTTGAAAGCTTTATGGGCCAATTAAATAGGAAAGTAGTTTTAAGCTTTGAGCGAATGAACCCTCAAAGTCGGTTATGGATGTCGTGGTGGTTTCAAAGCCAATTGTTATTTGTGAACCGAACTGAATATATAAAATTCACTCCAAAATAAATTAAATTCGTTTTGTTAGCTCTACGGGCCAAATACAAAATTTTAATATCGTAAAATCCAGCCAAGTTCGAAAAACGGGAGGTTCAATGTCAAAGCTGATTTTTTCACCTCGAGGAGGGATTTTGGGTTAATAAGTTACAAATAATTTTCCAATTCGGCTATACTGATTGGGCGAAGCGAAGCGAGCCGGGTCCTGCGTATGCTATAAGTTTTCTGCTCTTTACAGAGATCCAAAAATAAACACAATGTTTTTTTATAGCGCGCTCGCCAGGCCATGAGTATCGATCGAACAAATAGAGACTGGTATTTAAACATTCAGCAAACAAAATTCATTTAACACCGGAGTACTCCCATTTTAAAAATTTGGAATCATTGATAATAAAAATTTGTTACCATAAAAAAACGTTTCTTAGTAAAACACATTTTTCCGACCGATCGGTCCTATGGCAGCTATATGCTATAGTCATCCGATTTTGATAAAATTTTCCAAAATTGTGTTGCATAAAAGCTATATACAAGACTAGTCCCACTAGACTATTTTTTGACCGACCGATTTTGGAGCTAAAGCTACGATTAGCCGTTTTTCCCAAAATATGTAAAATCATCTAAAACCTATAACACCAAGATTGGGGACCTACAATGGAAAATAAAAAAGTTTTTCTCACCAAGAACTGATTTTTCGACCGATCGTTCTTATGGGAGCTATATGATATAGTCATCCGATCCGGCCGGTTCCGACATATTAGTTGCGTGCAGTAAAAGAAGACTCTGTGCAAAATTTCAGCTCGATAGCTTTAAAACTGTGAGACTAGTTCGAGTAGAAACAGACAGACAGACAGACGGACGAGACAGCTCGTCGTCCTGATCAAGAATATATATAGAATGGGGTCGGAAATGAATATTTCTATGCGTTACAAACTCAGCTCGTCGTCCTTGATCATGATTTTTTTCATATATCCTATAGCTATCCTATAGGAAATTTGTCTTACTAAGAAAACTGATTATTTTTTGACCAATCGTATTCTAAATGATTTTTAATTTTAAAAAATGTTTCATCTATATCCTACATATATTCTCTCGGTTAAATCAGTTGGTCCGAGCTTTGCTCTGATTTAAGATCTTTCTACGAACAAAGTGACTGCATCAGCTGCCCTAACCTCTAACCTGAGCTTTAAATTTTAATCAATTTTTATTTTTTTAATTTCAATTAATTTGTTAAAATTCCTAAAATAATCTTGTAAAAGCATTATCTAACGCGCGTTCTAGCAAATAGTCCTCCACCGGTGTTTTATTTTATAAATAAAACCCATTATCATGACAACCTCTGTCAAGTTGCACATCCCTTTTTATGTCGCATTTATACACCTTTTCGTTGCCACGTTAACAATATCGCCTGCCTGCCTGTGGCTTTTGTGACTTCATCTGGCGCCTGCCTCATTAATAATCACAATATCCCGGGCACACGAAGCACACGAAGCATTCCCCATCAAGTCGGAGGCGTCTTTTGGTTATGCAAAACTGTCATGAATCGGGAAAATGTAATTACATTCTCGTTGATGATGTTGATGAGCAGTCAGCCAGCCAGCCAGGAGCTTCTGCGTTTCAGCGTTGACATTTCAGCTTTGGATAGAACGCAATACGTGCATATAAATTGTATAATGTCGCCTACACAAAACTTTGAAGACACGTAATTTGAGAAGTAAATAAGTTTACTTCAGCCTTCGATGGGAAAGTTGTTGCTTAGTTTGGTTTTCACTGCAAAGTTTTGCTTCTACTATATAAAGACGGAGGATAATGATAATATTATTGAATTTAACTAACTTGTTGATGGGGTATCGTTGTACAGGTAATTGAGTTGAATGAAGAGATTTGGAAATGTGAAAATGATTGATTTCAAGGAAAAGAAATGGAAATTGGTATTTGGAAATTAAACAAGTAAGAAAGTCAATTTAAACCGACTGTAATATACTCTGTACCTGCCAAAGTTTGTATATAACTAATGCCCATCACCATAGCAGCCAGTGCTGCCCAGCAACATAATTTGTTTTGCTTATTACTTGACTATCGTTCATCTGACCGAGAAGCGGTGTATAGTGGATCGATAAGTAAGGATAATTAAAATAAAGATTCAAAAATCTTTCTTTAAAAATTGTGGGAGCCAACGTTTTCTTTCATCTGATCTAATAAAGCCTCATCCATTCACTATCGTACATATCTAAACTTAATTTCTACAATCCAGATAAGCAAGCAAATTAAACCAACTGCAAACACTCCTCTGCCATTTAATATCTTATTTCAACAATGCTCCAGAATTCGTCATGCATGGTATTCTCCTAGCATACTCCAACTGGGAGCAGTGGGGGTGATAAAAAGATTAGTCAGCTTTGCCGCCGCCGCTGCTCTTGCTCCACAATAGAAACTGTTCAGCTGTCTGCCGCATTCCGCCAGTTAACTGATAAGCAAATCTGGGCAGGTTCGCATAAAAAGCCAACGCTCAGCTCCCACCAGCTTCAGTTTTATTAAAATATCGACAACTTGACAAGTGTGTCTAGACTGGGTGAAGTGGAAAAGTGAAGTTAATGAAAATGAGTAATTCAGAAGTAAGATAAACAACCATTTTAAAAAACTTAAATTCAACTGTAAACAAAATACTCCCAAATTTCTACCAACTTTGAGAACAAAATTAGCTGTAGTAAACTGAAACTTATTAAAAAAGGTCAACCCAGTGTAGAGTGTGTCCTTCTACTGACATGTGTTCTCTTGTCGATGCTTTCAATACCCTTGATAACTCGTGTTGTCAGACGAGTTGAAATAGAACTTCTCGTAGCAAACTTCATCATGTAAATGCGCATGAAGTTTTAAAAATGCTTCAAAACAAAATCGAAGAGACCTTTAAAAAGCAAACTTCATCGTGTAAATACGGACTTAGTTAGAAAGACCAAGATGGGAAAGTTCCGGCTTGGTGTAAATAACGGAACTGACAGGATCTACTCGCAGCGGCCAAGACCGACAGATGGTTGTGATTTATATTCGGGCCAAAGAAAAAATTGATCTAGTCAAAAGTGCATTCTGTGTTGAAATGAGGTTATTGCAATGGTCAGCAACCTTACCTCAGTGGCATACCCTCAGCGTATAACATAACATTGCCAGCAGGAAATGACGAATTGATCAACTGACTGCCGTGCTGACTCAGCTAAAGAGGGGTCGCATTCAGTTCTGACCTGCCTTAAAGATTGTGTTTTGAATGTCTCTTGTTCTTATTACTGAGTGCTTGAAATGTATTTATAGCCATTGAAAAGTTGAGAGTTAACAAAACTGTTTTGCACTTGCAAACCTAAACCTTTACTGTCTTTCAAAGGCCGCTCCAAGAACTTAAACCACTAGTGCTACGCTTCTTCGTGCATTTAAGCTAACTCTATAGTTTGTTTCTTAGTTCAGTAATTAATTGCATCGCAGAGAAAACAAGTACTGTACCTGTACTGTTAATTTTGTGTGTTTTCATACGCATATGCATACACACACGCTGACGTCGCACAGTGGCTCGTTTCGCCGGAACGGAAAGAGATATTTGAAAAATTTCAAAGGGACGATTAAAGAGAATTGATGTAGCTTTAAAATGAGATAAAGCATGTCTTTGTAGGTCAACAGGGTAACTCAGGATCGGCTGCTAAAGTTCATATTTGAATACACTGAAAAGATTTTATGAAATAGGCAAAACATTTTAAATTTTTTTAACGATTTATTGAAAATTATGTTTTAAAACTAACTACAATTAACTAAATTTAATAAAAAATATAATTTGAAATTACTTAAAAAATTTATTTTCATAAAAAAATAGTTCTAACATTGGAATTGTTAATTTTCTTTAAACATGTTGTCAATATAGGTATTCATATCATTAGTACTTAATAGTTCTAATATTTCTGGTGAATATTCTTCAGTTAATTCGTCGAGTGTTCGAATGTGTCTGAGAGATGAGATACGGGGGATCAGAGGAGGCCGACAACATGTTGAAAAGGTCTGTGTTTTCTTGAGTCGATATATTTTGCTCGAGTTCGCATATACTTTTTGTAGTCCTAGTTTTTAGATTCTTGGGCTTTTCTGACAACTCTCCTATCGATAATAGTTGTCGTTGTATTATTTGCTCACCATGATCTAATATTTTATGAACAGTAGGAGATAGTTTTTTTTCCCGATATTTTGTACATAAAAGATTCGTTGTCTCCTTAGCATATTTTCCATATTTGCATGCATTAACCTTTTTACCACAGCTTAAGACATTGAAAATGATCTTTTACCTTTTGATGATATCCAGATGAATTTCTGTTATCTGAGCAGTTGCCTCATCGTTATTTCCATCATTTGTGTTTCAATAGCCCTGTTCTTGGGGTAGTCGACTTTTAGCCCTTGCTCTGCCAAGAACTTTTTTTTGTATATCCGGTTATCTTATACTTTCCCTTGGTTTTGTGTTGGCACTGTCATCAGAGTCGCCTCTTTGTTGTGGAAGAGTATATTCCCATTTAAGCATGAACTCCATACGTAAGATCCTTGCATGCAATGTAGAAATGCCGTATTCATAATTATGCTCGTCCGTTTCCGATGTCTCGAACTCCTGAAAGACCTTTTGCTGTCTCTCTTGTTGATAGCACATGCCTATTTTGATTTGGCATTGTGATATCACTCAAGACTTTTCCTTTAATCATAGTCAAGAAGACATTGAAATTCAATCAGAACATTTTTCCTCTTTTATTTTCGACTGGGATTGGCCTGCTTTTACCTGCACGTTACTTGGCATATATCATTGCTGCGACTAGTTATGAGAGGATATGCAGCTGCAACTTTTACAATACATTAATTATTAGCTACCACATGATTTTCATGCTTCAAATTAATTGTGTCGAGCGACCCTTTTTTTTCCGAGACTATTAATGCTACAAAATTGACCCAAAAATAGTGTCCACCCAAAACCTGAGTTCCAACATCCATATTTGAAATAATAAAAATGTGTAAATGCATTTCAATTAAGAATTGATCCATCTTTTGAATAAAATCAACCAAATTCAAATCGGAATACCAGTTTGGTTTTTATATGCTCCCAAAGATGACATTTGAAACGAAAACAATCACAAATTCAAATGTTTAAAAATTATGCAACTTCGAACCACTGTAAAATCTAAAGTAATCGACCAAATTCCAAAAACCAAAGTTTTTTTGGCTATCTGAGTTTCCTTTATTGAAATAAATTATTTTGGTCAAAAAATTCGAACATCAAAATTTGATTTTTGCAACGCTAAATCGGCCAAACGAGCCACTGTGCGACGCTTAAGTCGCTATGCGGCAGCCTTTCTGACGGATAGAAAAACAAAACATTTTACTACGAAATATCCGTGTTTTTTAACCGATCTTATTTTATTTTAAAATAAAATATTTTGTGCCACGTGGCTCTCTGAGATCAACGCGTTTATACAGACAAACAGGCAAACGACCATCTAGACATGTGCGACTGTCCGTATGAGCGAATAGATCCCAATGATGGTAAAAGCTGGAGGCTCGAAATGTGTAGATCACGTTTAGTTTAAATATTATCTAAATAAATATTTGTTAATAGTTCTTTTCTTCCTAAAATTGCAATTTTAAATATTAAAAAAAAAAAAAATTAACAAAGAAAAAGTGGATCCTTCTTTTACTCAACATTAAATTTTGATATGCGTTTTTCATACATTTTTCAGTTTGAGATTGAAGTGCTCAACGCACACAATGCCTACAGAGCTCAACATAAATCCCCACCCTTGAAACTGAGTGGGAAACTCAATCAATTGGCCACCAACTGGGCACAGGTATATATATATGCAACACAGCTATTCATAAAAAGGCTTTCTTATACAAAAATAAAAATTCCCTTTTAGCACTTGCTGGCCACCAATAGCATGCAACATCGTCAAAACTCTGGATATGGCGAGAATATTTATATGGCCTCGGGCGGCAATCTAAGTGGTGCTGACGCTGTGCGTTCCTGGTACAATGAAATCAATGAATACAATTGGCATTCTCCGTCATTTCAAATGAACACCGGACACTTTACACAAGTTGTGTGGAAGAATTCCACAGAACTGGGCGTGGGATTTGCCCGAAGGTAAGAAATGTTGAAAGAAACAAACTTAATTAAAAGAGGAAACTAATATACATTTTTCTTTGAATTTCCAGAGGCAATACCATTTTCATTGTGTGCAATTACAATCCACCAGGCAATTATATCAATATGTACCGTGAAAATGTGGCGCCAAGAAGTCGTTAGTTAAGCGAGGAAAGATGAGATATTTTATAGTAGAAACGAAGTGTCATTCCAGAAAAACCAAACCAAAAACCAAACCAAAAACCAAACCAAAAACCAAACCAAAAACCAAACCAAAAACCAAACCAATGACAGAACACAGAAGGAAACATTTCCGAATCTATAAAACCTTTACACTCTAGTGGATATAGCCATAGAGCCGACTGTATTACTATACAAGATAGTTTATAATTTTGTACCTTTGTTCCTTAAACTTAAACTGAGAAACCAACAGCAATATTCCTCTCTACGAGCATAGATAAAGCTTAATTGATCTTTCATCTCTTAAAAATATTATAACTTGCCTCAGTCTATTTTTTCTTCATAAACTCTTATTGACTGAAATTGACTCAGATTTCCTGCTCAACCTAAGAAGCAATTCATCTTCTTTTTATCTACACTAGTCAGGTTTCATCTGAAATATTATATGTATTACAACCAATTCTCTGCTCACTCCTTTATTTTAAATTAAACAAATAATTTATTCACCTAACTATAAGTAAATAAAAATATATAAACAAACTGAATCATACTCGGCTTTAATTTTCTTCTCTAAATAGTCTAAGGCATCTCACTTTTATTCAAAAGTCTTCCTCTTTGATTCATCCAAGTGCCCGGTCTTTAAAATTGAATAACAGCCTCTAACTTCCACATATTTTAGACATTTACTTTTTGTTTATTTTCTTTTTTTTATTTTTCTTTTTTTTTTTTTTTTTTTTTTTTTTTTTTCTTTTTTTTTTTTTTTTTTTTTTCTTATTTTTTTTTTCATAATTCTGAAATTATACTTTTCTCATTTTTTGTAATTTTTAGAATTTTTTGATGGTTAAAGTATTTTTTTGTACTTCTTCATTCCTATATATGTACTTTGTTCCTTTTTTTTTCTTTGCTGTTTTATTTCCAAATTAAGGCTCTTTACGCTCTAAATTTCTCTTTCTATAAATTTTTCCCAAAAATCTATTTAATGGTTTAGTACTTCCTCTTTCTTTGTTTGCAATCTCTCAAATTTTCCATCTTGCTATTTTTTTTCCGTTCCATTTCCATCTTTTTTTTTTTTTTTTTTTTTTCTTTTTTTTTTTTTTTTTTTTCTTCCCATATTTTGCTCATTGCTTACAAAATATGTAATCAATATAATATATTGACTTCAGTATAAAGACCTTTTTCAGATGACATAAAAATACATTTCGGTACAATTCTTCATATGAATAGAAACACTTTTAAAAGCACTGAAAGCTAAATGCTTTTAAAAAGCTGTCTTATTAATATAAAGCATAGTGCCGAAATAAATTTTTATGCGGTCTTAATCAACAAAATTGTTTATGCCAAAAGAATCGGTGAACACTCCCATAACACTCATAGTGTGAGTCGTTGATTAAATTTGCTCGTTAGTTACATTTTTTTCCCACTACTATAAAACTACCCAATATTGCTGACTACACCTATTCGCTGACAACTCCTAATCCATAACTTTTTACAGTTATGGCAATAGGCAGGGGATTGTAAATGTGTCTAAGGTGAAAATGCTACGTTTTTGGCGGAATACTGGATCTTTGAATAGAGGACTTTATGCACGCCTTTAGGGCGTTCTGTAGTGACTCACAAAATCTACATGAAAAGTCTTCACAGTCTAACATTTCAATGTTGCAGAGCAGAATTTATCCAATAGCAGGTATGCCAACAGCGGCGCACATAACAGCCGTTCAACGAAAGGAAATGTCAAAAAAAATTCAAATATTTATTGAATATTTTACCTTAAGTAATAATTTGCAGTATAACCCGACCCCTACTAATATATTCTTATCTCTCTCGTTCGTCCCGCGTCCGTCTGTCTGTTCACGACGCTCCATTTTAAAGTACGAGGAGTCTTCTTACGCACGACCACGACAAAACAAGCTCCAATCAAAGTCTTTAAAATTTTCCATTAGCGTCACCAATCTTGTTTTAGTTTTTATGATTTACATATTTTGAATTTATCAAAATGTATATAGATAGCGCCATATAAATGTCGGTCAAAAAAAGTCTAGTGAACTTTTTTATTTTATCGGGTCCATCTTTATATTGTTTTAATGATTTTACATATTTGTGAAATTGATATCTAATATAAAGGCATATAAACGTCGGTCAAAAACTATTATACTTTCCTATCACCCATCTTGGTATTTATTATTTTATATGCCTTCACACAATCTGTTCCGCGTCGAATTTTTATTTTTTTTATGTATTTTTTTTCTTTTAATTTTAATATGATCTTTACCGTTTCTTTATTTTTGTTTTTATTTTCATTATTCAATTTCTTGAAACCTAAGCAAGACTGCAAGTCGCTACCTGATATGTTAATCATATATTGTAAAGGTTTAACAATATCTTTCAATAAAGGATCGAGTGGCCACAGCTTTGATAGAGCTGCCCGGATTTCGTTCGTACATTGCATAATACAACTTGGAAAATATCAACCAATTTTTTTTGCCGAGAAGAAAAAGTTATGTTTGCAACTAGAACTAGTTTTTAGAGCGATCGTTTCTATGGCAGCTATAGTGATCCGATTTTCATAAAACTTTTCAGAATTTTGTGGAAGCATATTAAACTAATATATACCACGATTGGTGACGCTACGAACTAGTTTTGGGACCAATCGTCAGCTATGTCAGCTATATGATATAGTATCCGTTCGGGCCGATTCCGCTAAATGTCGTCATTTTGCTTTTTGAAAGTTTGTCAGATAGCTTCAAAACTGAGGGAGGAGATATCATAGAAACAGACAGACAGATAATAATGGCTAGATCGACTCAGCTCGTCATGCTGATCAAGAAAAATATGCTTCCTTCTAAGCGTTACAAACATCGTGACAATTTTAATTTTTTTCCCTCTGCAAGGATAAATTTTTTTTTTTATTTCTGCCCCGTTTGTTATTTACAGGCGTGTAAATAAATTCAGCTGTTTCTGTAAAAAAAATTCGAAAATATTTTACAGGCGTGTACCGAAACTTTATATTTACATAACTGCTCTTTTTTTCTTTTTTTTTTAGTTTTTTTAATATTCTTCTTTTTTTTCTCACTTTTTTCGAAACATTTTTTATTATTTTTTCTACTTTTTTTTATTTCATTTATTTTTTTTTGTATTCATATACCTTGTACTACTTTTTTATATTTTTTTTTTTATTTTTATTTGATCGCTTATTCTTTTTTATTTTTTTCTCCCTTTTTCTTCTTTTTTTCTTCCATTTTAATATTCCTTTATTTTTCTTCTCTTTTATTTATTTTCAATTCCTTGATTTTTTTCTTTAATTTCTTTTATTTTTTTTTCATTGTCCCTTTTTTTACTAATCTACACTTTAGTTTCTTCTATTTGATGCCTTTTTTTCTTTTTTTTTCTTTTTTTATTATTTCTCTTTGAATAAAATCAATTTTTACGAATATTATTTATTTCTTTTAATAAATCATTTTTTTTATAACTCTCTTATCTGTAGCCAGATTGGATAATCTGAATATGTAATGTATTTCAGAACTCTCTTATTTATTAAGGGGCGATTTCTCATTTTCTAGCTATCTGATATGTGTTAACTTAGAATTTACTCTATTATTTATAGTGACGAATAGTTTTACCTAATAAAATGTAGAATTAATTTTTTAGTTTATACTTTTAAGCATGTTTAGCTTGTCAAAATTGACACCTTCTACCTAAACAGCAAGAATTTGATTCAATAAATTATATTTCAGGCCCAGTGTGAATTGTCTGGTGAAGATGCGTTTGGAAATCATATCAGAACTCGGGACATTGGCTTCGAGAAGTCAAGTTATTAAATAACAATTCACTTAACTTGTACTGGTTGTACAACTAAGCAACCTTGGAGAATTAAATATATTTTAAGTAACTCAACTTTGTTAAACCCAAGCCAGTCTGAAATAACTATTAATAAGAACAACATCAAAACAATATAAAATTGTTATAATGGCATCGGAAATCGCTGCAAAGTTTATATGCAAAATCATATTTCGTACTACAAACTTCTGTCAGGATTTACTTATTAAGGAGTATGCTCATTGCTTTGAGCTTCCTTGGTGGAAACGGCCGCTTCGGCTTTTTTTTACTGGCTCAAATCTAGATGTGGACACCTCAAGACAGGAATGTGTTAATCTTTTGGATCATTTGACCACACCAACATCAACGGATATCGGTCAATACTCCATGAACTTGTATATTATTTCCATGTGTGGCGTGATGGCAGCGTTGTTTGTGATACTCAACTGGAGGACATATCGTTAAATGAATGTTGTATTCTTTAATTTGATTTAGAAAATTTACCTAGTTAGCCTTGCAGGCTAATACTAAATACTAATGTTACTGCAAATATGAATTATTCGAACATTGAGAAACTTTATTAAATCAGGATTAAATAACTGAATAAATTTTAGAAAGCAGCATTTTTGTGGGACTCAAAACTCTAACCCTGACCATCTCTGAGATCTCTTAGTTCATACGGACAGACGTCATAGGAACGAACGGACGTAACATAGATCATAGTGAAAAACTCTTTTGTTTTTAATGACAACGTTTTTAAACTCAGAAATAATGAATATTATATGTCCTCAAAGAGATCTCCTGACTATATCCCAGGGACCGTAACAGTTTTATCAAACAAGTCATTATTTACCAGTTATATTTTGCGTTTTATAATAAAACTCGGGAAATAACAATTATTCTTTAATTTTTATTTTAAAACTCGGGAAATACCAATTATTTTGTAATTGTTATTTTATTACTCTGCTCATAACAATTATTTTAGATTTTTATCAATTTTCTTCACATAATAACTGTTATAGATGACTTATATTTATAAAAGGCTTTAATAAAAATTATTCAGTGACTTTTATTTTTTAAGGCATTGCATAAAAGTCATTTGCATTGATCACATAGAAGGAGCCATTGAAGACCAAAATGTAAACACATTCTTGATCAGCTCGACAAGGGAAATCGATAAAGCCTAATGTTTTGTAACTAAGTTTAGCCTTCCGTTTTCTGTGGAATTTTGTAGCTGAGTACCAAGATTAGTCAGATTTGTCGGCCATCTCTTTGACAAATGACTTTTATATTATGACGTAAATAATAAATGTCTCTGAATAATTTTTATTGATGACTTTTATTTTAAAAAAGTCATCAATAACATGTTATCATTTAGAAAAAATTTATAAAAATCAAAAATAATTGTTATGAGCTGAGTAATAAAATAAAAATCATAAAATAATTAGTAATTCCCGAGTTTTAAAATAAAAATCGATTATTAATTCTTAATTTAAAACTTTTATATAAAAATTGCAATATAACTGTTTATTTATATTTTAACTGTTACTAGTAACTGTTATATCCGGTCCCTGCTATATCCTATAGGACCGATCGGTCGGAAAATGACTTACCAAGAAAAACTCAGGAATTATTAATTTAATATGTTTTTAAACAATTTTTCGAAATGTGGTTAAGATCGGATAACGAAATCCTATAGCTGCCATCGAACCGAACGGGTAAAAAATGTGTCCTAGTGAGAAAAATCTTTTTTTCTACGAAACCGTTTTTAAATTCTGGAAAAAAGAAAACTACATAATTTCAAAAGGATTTGCTAAATTTGTTTAAAATCGGGAGACTATATCATATTGCTGCCATAGGATCGATCGGTCGGAAAATGGGTCTTAGTAAGAAAAACTTTTTGCTTTCCATGGCAGCGTTCTTAAACTCAGGAATTATTAATATAATATGCTTTTAAACAGTTTTACGAATAACTATGTCCTATAGCTGCCTTCGAACCGATCTTTTTGTTTTTCTACGAAACCGTTGTGAAACTCAGGATTTAAGGATACTATATTCTTTCAAAAGGATTTGCAAAATTTGGTCAGAAGTATATATCATATAGTACAAAAGATTTGATTATTAGAAAATTCCTAGCCTCGTCCCCATTATCTCGAAAACTATTGACGGTGATATGGAATGTACCATATATTAAATCCACAATTTTAAAATAATTAAAATTCTTCAAACAAAATATATTTAAAGTATTTTTGATTTAAACTTACCTTAAGCTATCTTAGTTACTTCCTGACGACTTTCTGTCCACAGCTTCGTGATCACTCCTCGATGGTGCATAGCTTGTGTCGTGCACGCGTTCCGTTGACAATACTGTTATTTGAATTTCCATTTGTGGTAACTTTCACCATATTTCTAGTACCATCATCACAGACATTTGTGGCGTGGACAGTGGAATCGTAAGCAGCTTTAATACGCTGCTTTTGCTGCTGACAATGCACATGGACTCCAGCCAGGCGTAGCTTACGATAGAGCGAAATGTATTTGCCAGCCGTTGTGGTCCTTGGCACAATGTACTTCTCACAGAAACTGGTTTTACTGCGCGCCGCCTCACTTAGCTGGGCATGACCCAAAGCTTGAAGGAAGGCCAGCACAAAGGCATAGCAATTGTGGCTGGACTCCTCGTAGCAGGCAATGGACCAGCGCAGGGACTGAGCACAAATCTATTAATGCAAATGTGTGTTACGGATTTGCATGCAGATTTTTGTTATTGTTGTTGCTGTTGTCAACTCACCTGCTCGAGGACCTCATCCCAAAAATCATACCAGGGTTCAGGGACATCACCCACCAGCAGAGATTGCCACCATTCGCGGGGATTATCATCGCGTCGATGTCGCTGCAGTCCATCCCGATCGAATTCAACGATGTCGCCGGCGGATGTGGTCAAAGCGATATGCAAATCGGTGGCGTTGTTGTAATCGCTGCAGCATAATAGATAAAAAGGGGGAGAGTTAGGGAGGATGAACAATTTGTGTGGAGTGTAAGGATAATAGAAACCAGACACTAGTAAATTTTATGCAGAATTAAACAAGGAAATGGAGCTTAAAATAACCGAGAGAGAATCAAGTTCAAAATGATGCTTAAAGTTTTTTAAAAATAGTTTTATAATTGCAGTCAAAGTCTGTTTATATTATGTGAAGTTTATATTAGGGTTTGTAATAAATCTATTCCTGATCAGGACGACGAGCTGAGTCAATTGACTGTTTGTCTGTGTGTCTGTTTGTCTGTTTTCTTTTCTTGTTAGTTTGTTTGTCTGTCTGCTTTTCTGTTAGTCTGTCTGCTTTTCCGTTAGTCTGTTTGTCTATTTGTCTACTTTTCTGCTTTTCTGTTTGTCTATTTGTCTGTTTGTAAATTTGTCAATTTGTCTGTTTGTCAGTTTGTCAATTTGTTTATTTGTCAATTTGTTTATTTGACAATTTGTCAATTTGTCTATTTGTCAATTTGTCTGATTTGTCAATTTGTCTATTTGTTATTTGTCAATTTGTCTGTTTGTCAATTTGTCTATTTGTCAATTTGTCTATTTGTCTGTTTGTCAATTTGTTTTGTTTATTTGATTATTTGTTTTGTTTGTCTATGTGTCTATTTGTCTGTTTGTCTGTTTCAATTTGTTTATTTGTCTATTTGTCTATTTGTCTATTTGTCAATTTGTCTATTTGTCAATTTGTCTATTTGTCTATTTGTCAATTTGTCTATTTGTCTATTTGTCTATTTGTCTATTTGTCTATTTGTCTATTTGTCTATTTGTCTGTTTGTCTATTTGCCTATTTGTCAATTTGTCTATTTGTCTATTTTTTTCTATTTATTTGTCTATTTGTCTATTTGTCTATTTGTCTATTTGTCTATTTGGCTATTTGCCTATTTGTCTATTTGCCTATTTGTCTATTTCTCTATTTGTCGATTTGTCGATTTCTCTATTTGTCTATTTGTCATTTTCTATTTGTCTTTTTATTTGTTTGTCTATTTGTCTATTTGTCTATTTGTCTATTTGTCTATTTGTCTATTTGTCTATTTGTCTATTTGTCTATTTGTCTTTGTCTATTTGTCTATTTGTCTATTTGTCAATTTGTCTATTTGTCTATTGTTATTTGTCTATTTGTCTATTTGTCTATTTGTCTATTTGTCTATTTGTCTATTTTTATTTTTTATTTGTCTATTTGTCTATTTGTCTATTTGTCTATTTGTCTATTTGTCTATTTGTCTATTTGTCTATTTGTCTATTTGTCTATTTGTCTATTTGTCTATTTGTCTATTTGTCAATTTGTCTATTTGTCTATTTGTCTATTTGTCTATTTGTCTATTTGTCTATTTGTCTATTTGTCTATTTGTCTATTTGTCTATTTGTCTATTTGTCTATTTGTCTATTTGCCTATTTGTCTATTTGTATATTTGTCTATTTGTCTATTTGTCTATTTGTCTGTTTGTCTATTTGTCTATTTGTCTATTTGTCTATTTGTCTATTTGTCTATTTGTCTATTTGTCTATTTGTCTATTTGTTTTCTATTTATTTGTCTATTTGTCTATTTGTCTATTTGTCTATTTGTCTATTTGTCTATTTGTCTATTTGTCTATTTTTTTTGTCTATTTGTCTATTTGTCTATTTGTCTATTTGTCTATTTGTCTATTTGTCTATTTGTCTATTTGTCTATTTGTCTATTTGTCTATTTGTCTATTTGTCTATTTGTCTATTTTCTATTTCTAATTTGTCTATTTGTCTATTTGTCTATTTGTCTATTTGCCTATTTGTCTATTTGTCTATTTGTCTATTTGTCTATTTGTCTATTTGTCTATTTGTCTATTTGTCTATTTGTCTATTTGTCTATTTGTCTATTTGTCTATTTGTCTATTTGTCTATTTGTCAATTTGTCTATTTGTCTATTTGTCAATTTGTCTATTTGTCTATTTGTCTATTTGTCAATTTGTCTATTTGTCAATTTGTCAATTTGTCTATTTGTCTATTTGTCAATTTGTCAATTTGTCAATTTGTCAATTTGTCTATTTGTCTATTTGTTTATTTGTCTATTTTTTTATTTGTCTAATTGTCTCTATTTGTCTATTTGACTATTTGTCTCTTTACCTGTTTGTCTGCTTTTCTGTTTGTCTGTTTCTACGCAAAAAAAAATGTTGAATTTGCTTATTGAGTTCAAAATAGTGTCATAAAATGTAAGTGCTATTTATTTGTCCAAACCTGCTTCACTCACTTGAGAAAGTCGCCAGTGGAGGGTCTTAGGACAATTGCACATGGATGCTGCGTGGCCCTTACAAACGGATACGGCAGCCGGAATGGCAATAGCCTGATGCAGTCGGCAGTCAAATCTGGTGTGTTGGCATTCGCAGTCTGGGCATCCGCATCCAATTGCGCATTACAGTGGGGACAAGTGTGCGGCAACGTGAAGCAGAAAACTTTCACGTTGCAATGATGAAAACAGAGAATACCCGGATCTGAGGTAATTGTGGTTGGAGTTGTCGCCAACATGGCTGGCTGGGCTGGGCTGGGCTGGGTTGCTTCGGTCGGGTCGTTCGCCTTGCACCCGTATTATAATTGATACACTTTGTCTGGGGTAACTGCTGGCTCCTGCCGCTTGCTGGTCCTTTTGTGGTTTAGAACAGGACTGTAAAAAAATGGAGAGGATATGGAAAATTCTTGTAAATAAGCCGAAACCCAAAAGCTGTTTGTTCCGCCACTGACGACCACCAGGCCAGTCTCTGTGGTCAACACAATTGACAGTCTTGTGAGAGGAAAGGGCGATTTAGAAATGGTCAGACAATGGACATTGCCATGGCATTTGTGGTCACTATTGACGCGTTTTCTTGAGCGAAATTAAAGACCTTAAGCTTTGTTCAAGAGACTTTATGCAAATTGACAAGTATACTTTAATTTAAAGTACAAACGGATAAAATAACTTTGTGAAAATGTATATAAAAGGTAAAAGGAAGCATCTTGTACCATATAAAGTAAAAGTAGAATTATTTTCTAAACTAAACTTAAGATTTATAAAGTAGTTATAAATATTTGTTGATCCATTAAGATAGATAAGCAAAATAAATTATACGGCCTCACCGCTGCGAACCACTTTAAGGCATAATTTTTACAAGATTATTAAAAAACGCATAACTGTAAATCATAGCTCTTATATGAACGAAAGTGTCAAAATCAGGGAAGCAAAGCGCTGGGAAATTCAGTTCAGTTCACCACCAGTTCGGTTCGAAATAATATTTTATTTTTTTAAATTTATGAAAATATTTTTTATCCTATCTTTAAAATCAAACATATTATACCTATTTGACAAATGACATTTATGCTATATTACTACATCAACAGATTTTGGCGTCAGTTGTTTCTAATCTTGGACGTTTTCATTAATGCCCAGAGAAACTTCGGCAAAACAAACAAAATAGTCGACTTTGAAGTGATTCCAACCCACAGATACTTCTTGAAATAAAATTGTGGTGTGCAGTTGTCGAAATTGGTGTGTTGCTTCTTTGAAAGTAAACGGCCACACCGTTACGGTTACTGGAGACCGTTACTTGAGCATGTTGATAGAGGTTTTCTATACAGAACTAGGCCAAAAGAGAATTCTTTTCAGCTATGGGTGAATTCAACAAGAGAGATTTCAGAAAACTCCATATTCCGTTGGCCAACCTGCACTTTACTGAACAGACCTTTAAAAAAAAAAAAAATAAATTCCATACACTAAAAAAAAGTGTGAGTTTAGTTAACACTCACGAGGCTTTGATGTAAAATATGTTAATTGAAAAACAGAGCTTGGAAAACAGAGTTGGAAAATACTGTGGACAACATAGTTATCAAATACTGTTGGAAAAGCAGTGACGAAAATCAGTGTTAGAAAAAAGTGTTGGAAAACAATGTTGAAAATAATGTTCACAACAATGTTAAAAAAGTTTTGAGAAATAGTATTGGAAAAAAATGTTAAAAACAGTGTTGAAAACGATGTAGAAGACAATGTTGAAAACAATGGTGAAAACAATATTGAAAACAATGTTGCACACAATGCTTAAAATAGATTTAGGAAATTAAGTTGGAAAACAATGTTGGGAAACAGTGTTAGAAAACAATGTTGAAAAGCAGTGTTGAAGAACAGTGTTGGGAAACAGTGTTGGTAAATGTTTAATAAAATAGTGTTGGAAGACAATGTTGAAACACAGTGTTAAAGAACAATGTTGGCAACGCCATAACTTTTGACAGAGATGTCAGATCGGCCTAATGACATACCGCGATTAACTAAAAGCGTCAGTCCAAGCAGATTTTTTACCATGGGAACAATACACGCCACGCGAGCGCTCTGAAATAGTTGAAATTTACATTCAACAGAACAAGTCAACGAGAAAAAACGATCAACGATTATCATGTCCGATGAAGCCCATTTCACATTGAATGGGACCAGTAAAATAAGCAAAATTGCCGTATTTACGCCACTGAAAATCCTCAGAGATTCAAGAAGTGCCTCTTCATGACGAAAAAGTCACAGTTTGGTGCGGCGTTAGTGCGAAAACGGTCATTGGGCCGTTTTTCTTCAAAAATGAAATGGCCATCTGTTACCATCAACCAGGAGCGTTATCGCGACATGATGACAATTTTTGTGATGCCAATTATTCGTCGAAAGCGTATGAGGCAGTTCTGGTTTCAACAAGACGGGCTAAAATCATTTTCTGAAGAAATTGTTTCCAGGCCGTTTGATTCGCCTACACCGCTCTTTGGGGAAAATTGTTAAAAAAGAAAACAAACCGTAGAAGAGTTCAAGGAAAACAATCTTGAAGAAACAGCCGCTTGCAAAATCGTTTAAAAAGAAAAAATGTTGAAAATAATGATGAAAAGAAAGTGGAAACAGTGTTGATGTGTGGAACAAATGTTAAAAAAAAGTTTTGGAAAACAATGTTGAAAACAGTGTTAAAGCACAATGTTGGAAACAATGTTTAAGAACAGTGTTAAAAAACAGTGTTGGAAAACAATGTTGAAGAACAGTGTTGGAAAACAATGTTGGGAAACAGTGTTGGAATACAATGTTGAAGAACAGTTTTTGGGAAACAGTGTTGGTAAATGTAATGGAAATAGTGTTGGAAGACAATTTTGGAAACCTCCCCATAAGTCAAAGGTGGAGTGATCTAAAACATACTACTTCTAAGTTAAATTGAAATGCAACGGTTTGAAATTGAATTTTACCCCTACCAATAGATGTTTCACATCAAAACAACCTATATTTCTTAATATAATGGTATAGCCAGTATTTACATATAAGGATGCATTTAAAAATCGAATTTATTATTAGGAAGAGATAATTTGATCGATTTTTAAGTATTATCTGCCATCTTTAAGAAGTCATAGCGTGAAATGACTCTAGTATTGTATCGAAAATGTCAATGAATAAAATTATTAATGCAATGAACACAATTATTTTACATCTAATCAAACAAATCTGTGAAGTCCCTGAGGCTGGGACATTTTAAAGCTCCTTTATTTCATGTAGCGATTTAAACAACACTGTTTTCTGTATAAGCAAATAATTAACAACCAGAGCCAAGGATTACCGACCTTAAGACTTGTTCCGTGAACCTGAACCCAATTGTCACATTATTCTAGATTTTAATATTTTCGACTTATCAAATTGAAACTTGACGAAAAAGTCCTTAACACATCGGTATAAGTCAGTTTACATAGCCGTTTTTCAAAGGTTAAAGGTTGAAATTATGCCCAGTTAGTTTCCATGAAAATTAATGAAAATTTTTAATATATTTCGAATTTGTACCTGCTTTTCTTTTGTTCTTATCATTTAAAATTATACCCAAATTATCATTTACTCTTTTACCCACCCAATCATATGGTTTTCTCCCCTCCCTCCCAAAAAAAAAAGCCGGTTAAAAACAAAAAGAAAAGCAGGCCAACACAAAAACGTAAACAAACCGGCAAAATGAAAATGCACCCCCGAAACGCTGAAAAGCGCAAACTCACCAAAGTGCCCAAAACAACAAGCAGAGAGCGCATTTAGGGGAAATTTCCATTTAAATGCATTTGTACAAACAAATTTCCCAACTCGACTTTTGTGGGTGTTCGTTTTAACGCCAGGCGACGAGGAAGCTCGAGGCGAAACCAGTTGACGGCGAGCCGTGCGAGCAGACGGTCGTGTTTTAGTGGTAAACGCTTAAACTTAGAATAGAAATTAGAAGATCTCTCTAGATAAAAAAAAAAAACCATCGATAGTAAAGCATCTTCATAATAATAAGTATTATTATTATTATTATCATCATCAAAGTGGCTCAAAAGGATATACTTATAAATTACATAAAATACAAATAACAAGGATATAAACGGTCGTCAAGTGAACTATTTGTTTGTTTACAACTCCTTAAAGTTTGCGGTCAGGACTTTCTGGGGGTTTGTCTTGTGTGCGGTTAACTGTGTTCAGTTGTTTGTGTTGTGCTGCTGTAAAGTGTAAGCCATGGCAACACATTGCTAATCGATGACGTGACCACAAAAAAAAAAAAAATTAACACTCAAGGATAACACACACAGAAGGATAATGGCCATCAACTGATTTGGTATGTTTGCGGATCCCCATTCCCCTTTCCAACTTAAAATGTGACAGAAAACTTGACAGGCCACAAACAAGTTAACTCTCGAAAATTGGTGCCAAAATTTTTGGCTCAAGCAGATTTGTGTTGCCAATTAGTGGGCATGGAATTTAGGCAAAATTTAAATATTTACTTGGCAAAACTTTCCAAAGTAGAAAACTAATTTCCACTGCTAAAAGATGACAGATTAAGTGTAGACTAATTTTTGAAATGGGTCAAAAGTGAAAAGGTAAAGGTAAAGCAGGAACAGGACTTTTAGTTTTCTTAGTTTTTCAACAAATACAAATATAATTTGCTTAAGGAGATAAAGATTGAAGGCAGCAAGATAGCTACAAACGAGTCAAAAATGTGTCCAAATTTTAAAACAAAACTTTTATAAAACAATTTTTATTTTTTTTAATTTTTTTAAAAATTTTTTTTTTTTTATTAAAGTGAATTTAGTTATATTAAAAAAAAAAAATATATATTTACAACTTTTGGAACTTAATAAAACAAAGTTTATACTCAAGCCAGAGTAAAATGTACCCGTGACAATATAAGCTGCACTCTGAAATGTCAAGCACTTCTTCTTCTTTACTTAGTAAGGAACTCCTTTCCAAAAAATATTGCATTTGCTGAACAAAATGTTTCAATTAGTAAAATACCGAATAAAACAAACTTCTATGACAACTGAAGAATTGAAGATGAACGCTGGATCGGGCAGAATAAAGTGCTTCTGTTTAGGGGAAAATCGTGTTATTATGACAACGAACCGCCAAGATCTAAAGTGCAGCAATCCTTTGCAATAGATATTTCGTTTCGAACTATTCATCGTCGGCTAAATGAGATGAGCTTAATGGCAAGCACAACTGCCAAAAAGCCCATTTTAAATAGTCGAGGAATAAAAAAATGAGAATTATATTCTGGAATGAGTCCAAATTTAACCTCATTGGATCCGAAGGCTCCCGCACAATTTGCCGTAAAATAGGAGAACGACATTCAGAAAACTGCTGCTTTATTTTTTTTTAATATTTTTATTCTTAACAAAATTTTTAAACACTAGGACTTATTTACTAAAATAAACAAAAGTGTACTTATTTTGGGTATGGACACTGTCTCTGCTCGAGCTCTCTAGACCTTAATTTACATTTGATTTAGTTTTCGTTTTATGAGTATATATCTTTGTTTTTGACTTACATGCTATTTGTATAAGTTTATTGGATATGTGTTTGCTGAGAAAATTTGGAAGCTAAAACAATTATTATGGGTATATAAAATAAAATAGGATAAAGCTAAACTAAGGGTTGATTGCACGTTATGGTTGGGGGTGGGATGACCTGGGGAGGGGAGGTTGGGGATGGGTGTGGTGTGAGTGGGGATAGGGTGAGACCCCCCCCAAATATATTTATTGATGCCACACCAGCATTTCTTGGCCGTATCTAGCGTTAGTGCTTTGTCCTTCTGGAAATATTGTGGAAATCAGATCGCCTTTGTTCAGACTAGTAAGGATTTTATACAATTAATAAGTTTTATTATTGCCCTTCTAACCCTTTGAGTACATAGTGGATGCCCTCGTTATTAAGGACATAACCATTTTTGTCTAGAAATATGAATACTTCTGGGGGTGTGAAACCGTTTTTAGTATTGCAGTTTCAAAGTAGCTTTCGCTTTCGAAAAATGTGCTTTTATAAGGATATTTTCCATATTTGTTTGTACATCTTCTTATGTGGTTTCTGGTTAGATTGATTATCTGGATGTCGATTCTGCAAATATTTGTTCCCATTTGATTTTTTGATTTAATTGGTATTTTTTCGAAATTGCTACTTGGCGTTCTGTACAAGGACGTGCAAGCTCTTAAGATATTACGCTCCAGTTTCCTGAGTCGTTCCATATATGATGGCGAGATGTTGTACCATATTGGGCATGCGTATGTCAGAATTGGCCTCACCAGTGTTTGATACATAATAATCTTAACCCTGTTGTTCATTAATTTGGAAGAAAACATTCTTTTATACAAATAATAAGCTTTTTTTGCTTTGGCAATTTGTTGGTTGACATGTGTGTCGAAGTAGAGGAAACGGTCAAGAATAACTCCTAAGTATCTTACTACAACAGATTTAAAGATGGGATAACCACATCTTCATCATTGCCTAGTCAATCTGAACTGTTTCCAATTATTACTAACATTATAATTACATTTTCTTAGGGGGACGGAATAATATGCTTTCGCATTTGTCCAAAATTTAATTTTTAGCTACCCAATTTTCAGTAAATTCTGTTATAGTTTTATTTTGTCTTGTAGGTTTGTTCTATGCCTCTGATTGTATTGTCTGCGTGGTATATGACTATGTCGTCAACCCGAATGCAATGATATTGTCTACTTTATTTATTATGTCTAAAATATATAAATTAAACAGGGTAGGAGCATTGACGGTACCTTGCTGAAGACCGTTTACAACAGGAAAACTGCTGCTTTGTCATCATAAAGCATTCTCCCTTTATAGGGTGGCTAATGAATGCTGCTACATTAATTAACTTAAATAACCTTTTTTGTAAATTCATATAAATAATTTTGCCAGGCTAGAGTAATTCCGCATAAATATTTTCACGACATAATGTTTCAAATTAACGAAGGCACAAAGCTAACTTCGACTAATGCCGAAGTTTTAATACATAAACATTTTTTTACTCTGACTAATTTAACCGGTAAAATATATAATAATAAAAATTTGATACCCATCCCAAAAAAACTTCTCCCCTTCCCCCCCCCTTAGTAAACCACATTTTGATCGATCGGTCCTATGGCAGCTATATGCTATAGTCATCCGATTTTGATAAATTTTATCAAATTGTGTGAAAGCATATAAAACTAATATTTACCTGAATTAGGGATGCTACAATACAAAACAAAAAAGTTTTCTCACTAGAACTAGTTTAAAAAAAAAAAAAAAAAGATCATGACTGTTTATATGGCAGCTATATATATAGTCATTAGAATTTTGATAATTTTTCAGAATTAACGTGGAAGCATATAAAACTAATACAAACCATGATTGTTGATCTATGGTAAACTAAAAGTTTTTCTCGCTAGAATTAGTTTTTTGACCAATACTTCTCTGTGAAAGCTCTACAGTAAGTGTCCAATTTTGATCATATTTTTTATAATTATGTGGAAAGCATATAAAATTCACATTTACCAAGATTAGTGACGCTACGATGGAAAACCAAAAGTTTTTCTAGCAAGAACTAGTTCTAAAACCGATTGTTCCCTATAGCAGCTATAAATATAGTCATCCTGATCCAGCCGGTTACCCGACATAGTTGCGTGCAGTAAAAAGAAGACTCTGTACAAAATTTGAGCTCATTAGCTTTAAAACTGAGAGACTAGTTCGCGTAGAAACAGACAGACAGACGGACGGACAGACGGACGGACAGACGGACGGAAGAAGCGGAAATGGGCTAGCTCGTCGTCCACGATCAAGAATATATATAGTTTATGGGGTCGGAAGAATATTTCTATGCGTTACAAACTTCTGGGCAAAATTAATATACACTTTCAAGTGTATAATAGATACGAACAAGGGTTCCTAACCGATATTTAAATACTTGCAGTTTCTTTATATCATATTATCGATGGTTTTCCAGATTTTCTAACAAACATTTCATTTTCGCTTAGAACAAGGTTAGATAAATGATTTCTCAAGCTGACCAACAGATGGCGCTTCTATCTGTAACAATTTGCCTGCCCAAGCCAAAAGCAGATTGATATATGGGAGCTTTACGATATATTCATTCGATTTTGATCAAACTGGGCAATATTGTATTGAAGTAGGTCAAATTCACGATTTAAATAAAATGTTTTAAATAGCAGTTTTTTGAAAGGCGCTACCATTGATAAAAAAGTTTTCTCACTAGAACTAGTTCTTAGACCGATCGTTCCTATGGCAGCTATATGCTATAGTCATCCGATTTTGATTAATTTTTCCAGAATTGTGTGGAAGTATATAAAACTAATATATATCACGATTGGTGATGCTACGATGGAAAACAAAAAAGTTTTTCCCACTAGAACTAGTTTTTGGACCGACCGTTTATAAGGCAGCTATATGCTATAGTCATCCGATTTTTATAAATTTTTCCAGAATTGTGTGGAAGCATATAAAACTTATATATACCACGATTCGTGACGCTACGATGGAAAACAAAAAAGTTTTTCTCATTAGAACTAGTTTTTGGACCGATCGTTCCTATGGCAGCTATATGATATAGTCATCCGATCCGGCCGATTCCGACAAATGTGCAGCGTATTTGTATTTAAAGACTTTTTGCAAAGTTTGGTGAAGATAGCTTCAAAACTGACGGAGGAGATAGCATAGAAACAGACGGACAGACGGACAAACGGAAATGAAATCAGCTCGTCATGCTGATCAAGAATATATATACTTTATGTGGTCGGAAATGCTTCCTTCACTGCGTTACAAACATCGTGACAATTTTAATATACTCTCTGCAAGGGTATAAAAAGACGCTACCATTGAAAACAAAAAAGTTTTTCTCACTAGAACTAGTTTTTGGACCGATCGTTCTTATGGCAGTCATCCGATCCAGTGTACAGTGTACAGTGTACAATGTACATACACTCAGAAAAAAACGACTGGCAGAATTCTAGTACGATCGGGATGGAATTTATACCGTTTTGTACTAACAATTTCAAGTATATGTTGTCCTTGGGTGTACTTAAGTTAGGTAAGAAAAATTCGTAAGTCCAAAAGCAACCGTTAATTGGATTTTAATGAGAACCAACATTCTTGAATCAAGAATTTTTCGTACTTACAGTTAGCCGAAATATTCTAGAAAACGCATTCCTAATTCAAGTACAAAATTTCTTAGATTAACATTAAGTACGAAATAATCTTAAAATGTCCAGCCAAAAAAGTATACAATGGAACATTTTTCAACACGAATCTCTCCTTAAAATTCCCAACTGTTTCTGTCACATTACTTATGGAGAGATGGTAGATTTTTGGAATACAAAATTGCAATTGATTTTTGATTTGATGACTAACTAGTATCATTTTGATGATTACTTTTTTTGGGTGTGGTAAAGCACATTTTGTCTAAACCGAATCTTTAATACACTTGCACTAGCTCCCACCAACTGATCTTACAGATTGGATAGATGAAGAATGTAGATATTATATTTTAATAAACTAAAAATCCTTAAGAATCTTCTAAGTTAATCCACCCATCGGCTCTGACGAAGTTTATATGCCTTTGTAAATAGTTCGTTGATAATCTCGGTTGCATTCTTCTTCCCTAAATACGTGGGTTTTTATTACGAGAAGCATAGTTCGCAGTATTCCTGTCCTGTCTAGTTATAAAATCTTTTCTTCGCATAGCGCGAGATGGAACATCCCATCTTCGCTCCTTCCCCTCTATATGCTACATTACTTCTACGAGTTAGACGGGATTTACACGATGAAGCAAACTTCATGAAGTTTCTCAAAAAGCTTTTGTTTGTGGAAAAGAGGTGTGGTGAAATAGTTTGCCCCTCTACGTCTCTTTCCTACAAGCAAGAGCTTTTTCAAAAACATCATGGAGTTTGCTTCATCGTGTAAATCCCGTCTTAGTCGAGACGGTTTTTGGATTCGAGCTTCTGGATTAGACTCGCGAGAATAGGCCAAGTCATGTTAAACTCAGAAATTTCAAGGAAATATAATTAAAAACCGTTCAACAAATTTTAAAATAATTTTAATACATTTTTCAAATTATTATCGAAAATTAAACCATTTTGACAATATATAAATCACCTTATATCAACACTAAGCAGCAATGTACAAAACTGTTTATGATTTTCCATCTTGTTTGATTTATAATTCTCTTTTTATTTATTATATAGAATCCAATTATTCTAAAGTCCCATTTGGACCATATTTATGTGCAAAATATGCCCAAGGCTACTTCAAATTCATTTGTCAAAAATTAAAATGCATTCTTTTATATACACACAAAAAAAAAACTATTTCCCATTATCAAATGCTCAAATCCTGCAAATTTAATTGCTTCATAAATATTTAGTAAAAATAAATTCCATCTAAAATGTATGGGCCTTGCCTCGAGCATAATCAATTATTTAAATCAAGAAAATATTTATTTTACATTTTTTGCCAATTAAATTTTGTGCAACAATTCCAAGTTGACAAATGCAAAAAGTAAAAAGTTCAATTTGTTTTGGAGAGATTCCATGTAAAGCCTCTCACTTGAGGAAAACAAATGCAATAAAGGATATGACAAGGGCAAAACGAGAACACACAAATACAAAAAAAAAAAAAAAGAAAGGAAAGTAAAGTAAAGGCAATAACAAACAACAATTTTCAGCAGGCAGCTTGAGAAATCCAAACAAACTTTATCTCAATGTTGTTTGCGACTTGAATTAAACACGCCCACGCACACACACACACACACACACACATGCGCTGGGGAAAGAGGAACTCCGAGAAATGAAATTACAACTTGCATCCTTTTTTTTTTTTTTTTGAACCTTCAAAAGGAATTGTTTGGCCAGTGCAAACACGAAAGAGGCAAACAACAAAATACCAAATTCAAGTTAACTTAACGCATTTTTAGTGCATTTAATGAGGATAAAGGATACGACAGCAACAGAAAATATGACGCAAAATTTCAAAATAAAATATTTACATGACAAACTGGAAAAAAAAATAAAAAAGAAAGAAGATAAAATCAGGTTATCAAACATTCAGACTGAGCATATGAAAAATTCAAAAGCTCAAGTCCAGGACAGGACACAGACAAGTGAAACCCCTTTGACATATTATGCAACAAATCTAAATTATGAAAATAAGGACAACGAATAGCTAAAGCGAAACTTAAATACACTAAAATGAAGAAGCAAAAAATTATGAAAAAAAAATAAATATAAATAGTTTTTTCGTTGCAGAATTCCTTTTAGCAAACCTGAACCAAAAGTGAGGTAATATCTTAAAAAAAAACTTAAAGCGTAGAAATCAGAACTAATGACCCTAGAAATAGAACTTGTCAAAGATTAAACTATTTGGAAATTATATTTATCCCACATAAGATTTTCAGAGAAAAATTAGGCAATATGTAGGTTGCTATATACAGGGTTACCCATATTCGACGGACCCATGTTTTTTTTAAAAAAAATCAAAGAAAAAAATAAAAATTTGGCGGTTGGCAATCTTAAGTTATTTAATTTGTTCCAAGTAGATTTGTTTACATCAATTTTTGAATATGATATCTCTCAAATGGCCGCCTCTGGCGTTGATGGCGTATTGTGCCCTTTTTGCAGCATTTTCCATCGTTTTCGCCAACATTTCGGCCGGAATAGCGGCTATTTCTTCACGAATGTTGTCCTTGAGCTCTTCTACGGTCCTTGGCTTGTTAACGTAAACCTTTGACTTCAAATATCCCCACAAGAAGAAGTCAGGCGGCGTCAAATCGGGCGAACGCGGTGGCCAGTCCAAATCACCACTTTTCGACATCAAACTGCCCGGAAACAATTTCTTCAGAAAATCGATTGTTATGCGACTTGTGTGCGGTGGAGCGCCGTCTTGTTGAAACCAGAACTGCCTCATACGCTTTCGACGAATAATTGGCATCACAAAATTGGTCATCATGTCGCGATAACGCTCCTGGTTGATGGTAACAGCATGGCCATTTTCATTTTGGAAGAAAAACGGCCCAATGACCGTTTTCGCACTAACGCCGCACCAAACTGTGACTTTTTCGTCGTGAAGAGGCACTTCTTGAATCTCCTGAGGATTTTCAGTGGCGTAAATACGGCAATTTTGCTTATTTACGGTCCCATTCAATGTGAATTTTTAATTGTTTTAAAAGCACGTTGAGTTTTCACAATTGACTTGTTCTGTTGAATGTAAATTTCAACTATTTCAGAGCGCTCGCGTGGCGTGTATTGTTCCATGGTAAAAATCTGCTTGGACTGACGCTTCAAACGCGGTATGTCATTAAGCGATCTGACATCTCTGTCAAAAGTTATGGCGTTGCCAGATGGGTCCGTCGAATATGGGCAGCCCTGTAGAACTTGTCAAAGATTAAGCTATTTGGAAATTATATTTATCCCACATAAGATTTTCTGAGTAAAATTAGGCCATACGTAGGTTGCTATATATATTTCAGGCCTAATAATGAAAACGCGAATATTTATGATCAAAAATGGTTTTATTGTTTTTCAAAGTATTCTCCAGCAATATTTATACACTTTTGCATGCGCTCAAACCAATTGTCGAAGCACTTTTTCCACTCCGATTGAGACACCACCAAAACATGGTTTTTGAACTCTTCAACAGCATCTTCTGGCGACGAAAATCGTTGACCACGCATTTTTCCCTTGATGTGCGGGAATAAAATGAAGTCATTGGGTGCCAAGTCAGAGCTGTAGGGCGGATGACCCATCAATACGAAGTTTTGGACGGTCAAAAAGGCGCTGGTGTGAGCTGGTGTGTGAGAGCTCGCATTGTCATGGTGCACAATGATCTGTCTTCTCTTGTTCGTTTTTCGAATTTCTCCGAAGACTTCAGGCAAACAAATTGTGGTGTACCACTCAGAATTGACCGTCCTACGTTGCTCAAGCGGAACAGTCGCCACATGACCAGTTTTACCGAAGAAACAGGCGACCATTTGCTTCGAAGTGCTTCTTCCACGAACGACTTTCGTTGGATTTGGCTCGTCTTCGAAGACCCACACGGTCGATTGCTGTTTTATTTCGGGCTCATAAGCATAGATCCATGATTCGTCACCTGTGACGATCTTAAAATTTTTCAAAATTTCTTTGCACCAATCCACACGAGCCTTTTTTTGAGCGATTGTCAAATTGTGCGGGATCCAACGAGAACAAACCTTTTTACGCCCGAATGTATGCTGGTGGAAGAAATGCCCAAGGATGCCTCTATCTCACGGTATGTCACATGACGATCTTGCATTATCAGTTCACGCACGGCATCAATGTTTTCTGGCACAACGACTGTTTTTGGACGACCTTCACGACCTTCATCTTCGAGCGAGCGTCGCCCGCGATTTAATTCATTAAACCAATTTTTCACAGTGCTATAGAATGATGCTTCAATGCCATACAAAGATTTAAGTTCATCGTTGCACTCTTGTCGTGATAATCCACGTCGAAAGTTGTGAAAAATGATTGCACGAAAATTTTCACGAGTTAATTCCATTTTTCTGCCGAGGTAAGTTTTTGATTAATCGTTAATCGATATCAAACGTGGTCACACATGAAAGAGTTGTATGGAGCTTTTATCGATAAAAGTCTTTCAAACTTTGTGAAAAGGCCAATTTTGGTCCTAAAAAAATGGCTAAATGCAAGACTAGGCCAGAACTTAAATAGCAACCCACTTATAAAACCCAAGCTAAGTTTCCTAAGGGTATTCAAATGCAGCTTAAAAATTAAAAAAAAATCAAGACGAATCTGCCAGTTATCCCAGACAACAGCGGCAACTGGCAGTAAAAATGGTTCAAAAATTTTATTGTCTGCCAACTCCTCGCCCGCCCCCTTTATCTTATTTGTTTGTTTACGAACACAGCTGGCAAGTGGGCAGGTTATAAATTATAGCACCAGCAACAACAACCAGCGCGTTCAGTGAATTAATAACAAAAAGCGGTGACAACCCTGAAGAGGCCTCCCGAAAATGAAATGAGCCAAGTTGACAACTTGGCAAGCTGCTGTTCACTCCCAAGAGAGGCGACTGGAGAAGGTCTCCAATGCGTGAATTAATTCAGGAGATGATGACGCACGGCGGCAGGTGTACTGCTTCTTCTTCTTCTTCTTATTTACCCCAAGTGTTCGCCCCTTTTACCACTCAACAGCTTCATAAAGCCAAGTGTTAGCGCTTTGAAGTTTCCGCTTCCGCAGTGAACAACGAATTGTTGTTATTGTTGTTATTGTTGTTGTTGTTAATGCGGCACAGCATATAACATACTTAGTTTGAAGTTGGTGGCACATTTGCGCACACACAAGGAGGATGGCAATGTCATGAGCTCAGAAAGTTCCAGTTGCTATCATTGTTTGTCGCATCTGTTGTTTAAGTAAGAGGAAATTTAAATTTAAAACGCATATTTGGTCTGCTTTACATACACCCAAACACCTAATTATGCTGAAGGCCGCGTTGAAAATTGAGTTTACCAAAGAATGGGAAAAGTAAATAAGTGAATTACAAACATTTTGAAACAATCTTCATGAATATTAAATAAAAGTGTGTCTGCTTGGTACATACAGGCGTCTGAGCATGGGATCGAATTATATGACATATTTTACTATATGATACTAGCGATCCCGTAAATATCATGATCAAAAAATTTTTTTTTTTTTTTTTTTTTTTTTAGTTTATTTATTTTCTTTATTTTTTATTTATTTATCATCCTAGCGCACAGTCAGGAGACTTTAAATTATTGTTTTGAGAATATAGAAGGGGCGACGCTTCTTTTTCCAAAGTTTATTAATCAGAAATTTTTAATATAATTCCCAAACATATCTAAAAACTCACGCAATTCTAGAACATGTTTAAAAATTTTTGAAACAGGCGCAAAAATATTCTTATTCACAAAAATCGAATAAGTAAGAGCGCTGCCGACGAGTGCCCTCATATCGATATACCCTGTGCCCCTGATTTTGTGTGTTTTCATACGCATATATGCGTATGTTTACGCTTAAGACGCCGCAGTCGCGACGCTGGCTCCCCGCTGACTGTTGGAAAGCTTACTTCCACAACTTCAGTGTTTTTTAACCGATCTTAATATGCGTTTCAGTTAAAATAGATATTAGGCCAAAGTTAATTTGTTTTAAGTCACAAGGATCTTATCTAACTTTAAAATTGTGAGTCGGACAGTTTTTTGAGGTTCATGGGGAAGGGGAAGAATTATCCAAATTTGAAAAACGAGAAGGCAAAGCTAACTTCGACTGTGCCGAAGTTTTAATACACTTGAAAAACTTTACTCAACTGATTTAACCAGTAAAATATATATAGGATATAGATATCAGATATTACAAAATTTCTAAATCATTGATAATAAAAATATGATACCATAAAAAAAAATTTTCTTAGTAAAACACATTTTTCCGACCGATCGGTCCTATGGCAGCTATATGCTATAGTCATCCGATTTTGATAATTTTTCGAATTGTGTTGAAAGCATATAAAACTAATATATACTACGTTTAGAGACGCTACGATGGAAATCAAAAAGTTTTTCTCACAAAGACTTATTTTTCGACCGATCGTTCCTATGGCAGCTATATGCTATAGTGATCCGATTTTGAAAAAATTTTTCAGAATTATGTGGAAGCATATAAAACTAACATATACCAAGATTAGTGACGCTACGGTGGAAAAAAAAAATTTTTCTAACTAGAACTAGTTCTTAGACCGATCGTTCCTATGGCAGCTATATGATATAGTCATCCGATCCGGCCGGTTCCGACATATTAGTTGCGTGCAGTAAAAGAAGAAGTAAAAGATTTCAGCTCGATAGCTTTAAAACTGAGAGACTAGTTCGCGTAGAAACAACAGACAGACAGACGGACAGACAGACGGACAGACGGTCAGACGGACGGACGGACAGACGGAATTGAACTCGGCTCGTCGTCCTGATCAAGAATATATATAGTTTATGTAATTTTTTTTTATAAGAATAAAATGCCACAGAAATCACTTTTAAAGTCACTCTTGTATTTTTTAAAAAACACAATAGGGATTTTATATTATGGGGGACTCTTCGGCAGCTCTCTTATTTTTTTTTAATAAGGGAAAATAACTTGTATTTTTCAAACATTTTTATATTATTTTGTTTATATTTTGTTATAATTGATAGACAAATATATATTATTAGAGAGAAGGAAAAAAAGCTAACTTACTGTCCCGAAGTTTTATAATACTTCAAAACGTTTATTATACCGGTAAATATATAAAGAATATAGATATCATATTTCAAAAAAAAGAGATATGTTAAAATTAATAAGATAAAAACTTTTCTTAGTAAACCACATTTTCCGAGCGATCGGTCCTATGGCAACTATATGCTATAGTCATCCGATTTTGATACATTTTTCAAATTGTGTAAAAGCATATAAAACTAATATATACCAAGATTAAGGACGTTACGATAGAAAACAAAAAAGTTTTCCTCACTAGAACTAGTTTTTCGACCGACCCTTTATATGACAGCTATATGATATAGTCATCCGATTTTGATACATTTTTCCAGAATTATGTGAATATATATAAAACTAGCATCTACCAAGATAAGTGACGCTACGATGGAAAACAAAAAAGTTTTTCTCACTAAAACATATTTTCCGACCGATCGTTCTATGGCAGCTATATGTATAGTCATCCGATCCGGCCGGTTCCGACATATTAGTTGCGTGCAGTAAAAGAAGACTATGTGCACAATTTGAGCTCGATAGCTTTAAAACTGAGAGACTAGTTCGCGTAGAAACAGACAGACGGACAGACGGACGGCCGGACGAACAGACGGAAATGAACTCGGCTTGTCGTCCTGATCAGAATATATATAGTTTATGGGGTCGGAAATGAATATTTCTATGCGTTACAAACTTCTGGGCAAAATTAATATACACTTTTCAAGTGTATAAAAATCAACCACTTGGAGTAGCCGCAAAAATATATGAATTATACCGTGGGGGGTTTTTCGATAATCTGTAAAATCCGCAATGATTTTAAATGGTTGATTTTAGATATATTTCTCAATGATCATGATTATTTATAATTTTTATTTTTTTGACTCAAATCATAATAATTATTTCCTGAGTGAAAAATAAAAATCAAATATAATGATTATTTTCTGAGTGAATAAATAAAATCAAAATAATGATTATATTGTGGATTTTATTTTTTTCGCTCAAATATATTACTCATAATTATGACTCTCTGAAAAGGAGCTGTAAAAGTGAGTACATATCCCTTTGAGAGATTTGTAATCAGACCTGAGTGTTTTTTTGGTAGCGAAAAATAAAAGATGATCGTATTTTCGATATTTATTTTTTCACTCAGAAAATAATCGATACTGATTTTAATTTTTCACTCGGTTTGTGTAAAAAAAAATTATTAATAAAAAATAATCATTATTTTCTGATTGAATACAAAAATAATGATTATTTTTGTAATTTTTTATTTCACTTATAATGATTACAGTCCCTGATTTGAATACTTTTGCACCTTTTTTCAGAAATTTTGAAACATGTTCTCATGTCATTATTTGTTAACTGATCAATTGCACATATTTCATAATAACGTTATAAGATCAAGACCAGGAAGAGCAATTTCGAACATATTTAAGCAATTCAACATTTGCTTTTAACCGATATTTGCAGTAAATTATACAAAAATTTAAAATACAGATACTATGAAATTTTTGTCCAAATGTAATTATTTCTATTTTATATTAACGTTTTTTTCTGTGATACTATAAATTTTTAAAATATATTGCCGGCTTTTTTAGGCCCAGTTTGGTTAATTGCGAGCTATAATTAACATGGCATTCTTTTAGGGGCCTCAGGCATTGAGAACTGTATATTTGTATTGCACAAGGCAGCAAACTGGTCCGGAACAGAACCCACTGAGAACCACTACGGTTTTTTTAAATTGACAAAACCGGACCATCAACCTCTTAAAATTTATTAAATTATTATTTATTAAATAAAAAAGTTTATTAAATATAAATAATTTTTACAATGAATCAGGTTCTTAATGAAAGTATTTAAAATAAGACTGTGAGAAATATAAGTTTATGAGAGCAAAAGAAAGCAATGAACAAATCTATAAACACCACCAGACACCTTACTGTCCAATCCTCCCACACTTCAATCCAAAATGTGTCGGAAAATTCAGGTTAACCACATGACATTTAGGAGGCTTGGATAAAACCAGATGTAAAGTATTTCTAGGCGTAGTCTTAGCAAGATCAGAGACGTCCATTCGAAAATGAGAGCCGAACAGTCCGTAGACTTATCAGGCGCAGCCTGTTAGTGCTCTGTATGGCCCTAACAATAGCTGAGCAGTGAAGTTTTTGATACCAAAAAAATTCATAAAATATTAACTCGACTTAAATACCGTATAATTATATAAGTAGGATTTTAGACATTTTGCAACAAGCGTGTAAGATGGTGCCGTGCTCTGAGGAAGGATAGATGAAATTAAATGATCCAAAGAGCTTGGGATTTTTTCTGATCTCTTGAGCCCAGGTCGATCTCAGAAACCGACTTTTTTGGCTTTCGTTGTGGAATCATTTAATCTTGTTGGAAAACATCAAACTTCCTACTTATATAAATAATTCATGGAATATCAGCAAATCGTCACAAATTCGGCCATACGTATGCCAAAAAGAAATGTTCTAGTTTGGGTGACCGAACACCGGTTTCCAGCCTTGATTTAAATAAATAAATATAAATCTGGCATACAAATTATATATATGGAGTCGGCAATATGTTTGCCCAAACTTACAGAATCTAAGCATAATTTTATATGTATTAGGTGGACACTCTCAAAGCTCTTGCCTCAACATCTAAATGGCTACAGTTTTATATGCTGGTTTTTGCGGGGTCATAAATAACGACAGATTTATGCAATTTTATTACCGACTTTTATGTGGAAAATATAAAAAAAAAAAAAACGAACTAAAGTGTGAGTCGCAACTTAAAGACCAAAAGGAAACTCGATACGCAAACACTTTCACTTTGTGCCCATTTAAGGTCGTGTGGCATACGTGCAATAAATAAGCGACTTATTTATGCCCCCCACTCGCACACACACACACTTACACACATGATGCCAATAACAAGTATTTGGGTTAGTAATGCCATTTACGAGGCAAAACAAACATAAAAAAAAGAAAATACAAGTACACACATACAATATAGAGAAAAAAATCTGAGTACTTTTCTGTCGGTAAATCGTCTACAATGTAAGCTCTGGCTCTAAACAAAAAAAAAAAAAAAAGACACAAAGCAACGAACGTTCGTCTATTTAACTAACTGTGCATAATTCATAATTTAATTAAGAACTCAGCGAAATGAAAAAAGTTACACGAGGGACATTGACGCTTGCCTTTATGTGTGTGTGTGTGTGTGCGTGTGAAGCCCTGCCCCAGCTGTTGTTCATGGCAGGTGGAAAACTGAAATGGCCCTGCCTCTGTATACTGGGCGGTAAGTCAAGCAGAGCGTCAAGGAAATCACCACCAGCTAAGTGGCAAAGATTTCTAAGAAAATGAAAGAATTTAACAAAAAAGCTAAGTTGGGGATTTAGAAAAGTGTTTGTGCTTGATGTGTCAGAATATTTTAGAATCTTAAGAGAAAGCCTGTAAAGTGGCGAAACGGCAATTAAACAGCCTAACTTATCCGAACTTGAATAACTAAGCGCTTAGATAATGCAAAAGCCCTGAAATACTTAATTAAAACTGTTCTTAAATCAGCCAAATAATCGACCTTAGTTCATTTCAACATCGTTTAAGAAGTCTTAAACTTAAGCTTAAGGTTGGAAACTTTAAAATCAATAACCGACTTATTTGAATCAAGAATGTACACACCTAAAATTTAATCAAAATATTTTTCTCTTCAAGCTGGGTACTGAGGGCGTTCAAATTTTCCTTAAAGGAATTTGCAAGATATTCCTTGTGTGGATTGTAAAACACAGCGTGACCAGATTGAACAGTAAATTACGCCAAAAATGTAATTTCTTGGTATTTTTCAGTTAACTTGGGGCTGGTCACACTATAAACACATGTGTTTGTTTTGACAACTTCTCGCCAAGCCTTGCTAGCCAACAACAACTTTGACAAAAATGCTATGACAAGAGAGTGTTGAAAATGATTTTGATATGCTATACACAATATCAAATGCAATGTCGCATATTAAATTTCAATACAATGAAATGCATAAATTGAATAACGAAAAACATTCAATACTTTTAGTAAGCAATACTAGCCTGCTGGCAATTTGTGATGGCCGATAATCATTTTTGGGTTTAAATTTATCAATCAAAGCAACATTTTCCACGTAGCTTACATTTTTTAGTCAATTTTGGCTTGGCGATAAATTTAAAGTTGACAACAGACACAAGTAATAAATCAATAATTTCTCAAGAAATATCAGCTGTTCAATACAATCCACACCATCGCTTCATATGGCAACTCTGGAAATTGCTTGTGTGGATTACTTGGCCTTCTGAGTACCCAATAAAGGCCTATTCTCAGATCCGCGGAAACTTTATCTTGCTAAAATGCTCATAATAAATTTAGCATCCACATAAACGACCAGTGTGACCTTATATCTGCCAAAGAGGAGCAATAAGAGAACAACCAAACTGTGGCCAGCTGTTTTTTGTTTACAAATGCCAAGCTCTTCTACAGTCATTCGCTGATATATTTAATAATAATTATTTAATAATAAAATTTTTATATTATATAATAAAATGCAATTAAGTCCAATACCGAATTAACTAACCTTCTTTTTTTTAGTTCGGAGCCAATGCGTTCCCATGAACTTTTGGCATCAATGTGGTTAAGTGTTTCTTGTCTGTGATATCCCACAGACAACGTCGACCTTCAATAGCCTTTACTGGGCGATTTTCTCCTCTCGCTTGAAGCTTTCAATTATTTACCTTTTACGACCTGTTTTTTCCCTCCATGTTGAAATTCATGACGGCGGACAATTAAAATGCACTTTGTTTATTATCGTGCATCAGCTGTTTGCCAATCCACTCACGATCCACACAGTCATCGATATGCCAACTATCGATAGGCCAATTGTGTATTTATTATCGTGTCTCAGAACACAGAAAATAAACGCAGCGGCGGAAAGTTTCCGCGACTGTGGAGTTCGTCATAAAAATTTAGTTTCCGCGCATCTGAGAATATGCCCTAAACGAATGAGGCGAGGAATAATTCCTCAAGGAATTTTTTTTATATGCGATTTGACAGCTCAAGGAAAATTTCACCGCCCTCAGTACCCATAGTCTAAAAACAATTCCAAACCCAATTACAATATATTCTTGAAACAAATTGTAAACCAAGTAAAAACTTTGCCATAAAATGCATTAACTAATTTCGATTGGTTCTTAAAACGAGATCAGTGAATTCCATTAAATAAGGCTAAAAGAGCCCAATGCCTTGACTTCACCAAAAACCAAGTCCGAATAATTGTAGATCAATCTAAGTTCATTCCATAAGCAGAGTTAGTCAAATAACACACATTTTCTTTTATCGCGAATTTTAAACACTAAGTAAAATATTTCAACGTAAAAAGAAAAAAAAATTATTTTCACACATTTAAGCAAATTATTTTTTTCCTGTAACTAACGCGAGCCATTTTTGACACGCTTGTAATTTACATGCATGTTAATAAGTTAATCTGCCTTTTTTTCATTTTCTCCAAAAAATATTTTTCAGGCATGTAATATATATTTTTTTTGTTTTTATTTTCATTGATGTCATTTAAAATGACGTGAAAATAATTTTTAACATTTTACAAGACTTCAACAATATTTTCCACAAAATATTTTACAGGCGTGTGAAATAGTTTTTTTAATTTTATTTTTCATTGATGTTATTTAAAATGACGTGAAAATAATTTTTTAGCATTTTACAAGCCTTTCAAGCTTACTAGACAACGAAACTTTTTTTCCTAAAAATATTTTACAGCCGTGAAACTGGGCACGGTATATGTTTATATATGCGTATAAAAACACACAAAATCAAGGGTACAGGATGTTTAGTAGTCGGTGCACTCGACTACAGTGCTCTTACCTGTTTGATTTAAGTTTTAAGGAAAAAGACAACATTTTAATTGTCAATGAATGAAAAACTTAGCCAAATATTTTGTATTCAGACAAAAATATGCTAGGGTGAGCAATTTGAATGTATGCATTATTTTTGATCTCTCTCAACAATAACTGGCTAGCTGCCTTGGTTCCTATGCTCTATTGACATCATTTCCTTTCTCGATTGTCGATAATATTTCGATAACCAATACTGCCCATCAATTTCATTTCCATTTTCCCCACAGACCATGATTGTTGCGCATCACATTTCAATTGACACACCAAACTGTCCAAAATCAAAGTCAATTGTAGTCACTCGCTTGACCACTTCGCTTTGGTAAAGAAAAAACCACTACTGACCAAAGGCCGCTGCGCAGTTGTACTTAAACCACATTGTTGGCCCAACAACTCTCTCCCTGTATGGGCCACACAAAAGGCGTCTGTTGCTTGGTCAGCTCTTCATTTGGTCAACTGGTGAAACACAAAACAACAACTACACAGTTGGTGGTTTTATGTCACCTTCTTTCCCACTCGCTTAATTAACTTGCCGCCTCGCCATCGCAACGCGTTCCTTTGAGCAATTTTTATTTTTATGCTTCCAACTGCAACAAAGTTAAACGCTTTGGCTTTGCTTTTCAAAAAAAAGGACAAATATAAAGAGGGGAAAAAACAGATTTTCCATCACATTTTACGGTAATTTAATTGAGTCTACGTGATAGCGGAAAATGACATTACCAATAAGGGCTAGAAATTGCCCCAAACGGGGGCAACAGTATTAATTGACTGCGAATTTATGAGGCCATTTAAGTTTTTCTATAGAGCCGTCAAAAAAACTTTAAAATTCAGAATAAAAAGTAAAACGTGGGGCGATTGAAATGTAAGCGGACTGAAGTAAAATTAGGGATGCCGAAAATATTATCGATATATCGAATATCGATATTTTTGTCGAAAAAACGATATATCAATATCCGATATTTTACTAACGCGATATATTGTATATCGAATACTTTTTTGGGATATTTTCGGCGATATTTTGAAGTTCTGTAGATCAAGTTTCTTCGGCATAGCGACATAATTCCGACGACATAATTCCGCTCAGGTCAAATTAAAGCGGAATTATGTCCTTTTATTATGTCGTTTGAAACGACATAATTCCGCGCAGAATAATGTCGTTTTTTTCTAGCGGAATTATGTCGTTTTTAAACGACATTGTTCCGCCGTCCCAATTAGAATATTTCCCCGCGGAATTATGTCGTTCTGAAAAGACATAATTCCGCTCGGAAATGTATTAAATGTATCTACATAACAAAAAATTGGTAAAATTATTTGGTAAAAAATGTTTTCTAAAAAAAAGAATTGATTAATTTATAAAATGTCTACGCCCTTTCCAATTGCATATATGACTCGACAGATGAAGGCGTCCCTCGTGAATCAAAAACTTCGACATGAGGGGTGACGGTGCAAGGTATGCACTAGGAGTCTAGTCAAAATATACCACTTAATATTTATTTCCGAGCGGAATAATTTCGTTTTTTCTAGCGGAATAATGTCGTTTTGAAATGACATAATTTTGCGCGGAATAATGTCGTTTTTTCCTTGCCGAATTAAGTCGTTTTTAAATGACATAATTCCGCCGTCCCAATTAGAATGTATTCCTCGCGGAATAATGTTTTTTATTTTTAGCGGAATTATTGTCTTTTTAAAACGACTTAATTTCGCGCGAATTTTTTTTTTTTTTGGTTTTTAATTCCCCCCTTTTATTTTTTTTTTTATCTTTTTTTTTTTTTTTTTTTATTTTTTTTATTTTTTTTTTAATTTTTTATTTTTCTTGAAGTTTGTAACGCATAGAAATATTAATTTCCGACCCCATAAACTATATATATTCTTGATCAGGACGACGAGCTGAGTTCATTTCCGCTTGTCCGTCCGTCCTGTCCGTCTGTCTGTCCGTCTGTCTGTCCGTCTGTCTGTCTGTCTGTTTCTACGCAAACTAGTCCCTCAGTTTTAAAGCTATCGAGCTGAAATTTTGCACAGAATCTTCTTTTTACTGCACGCAACTAATATGTCGGAACCGGCCGGATCGGATGACTATATCATATAGCTGCCATAGGAACGATCGGTCTAAGAACTAGTTCTAGTGAGAAAAACTATTTTGTTTTCCATCGTAGCGTCACTAATCTTGGTATATGTTAGTTTTATATGCTTCCACATAATTCTGGAAAAATGTATCAAAATCGGATCACTATAGCATATAGCTGCCATAGGAACGATCGGTCGAAAAATAAGTCTTTGTGAGAAAAACTTTTTGATTTCCATCGTAGCGTCTCAATCGTAGTATATATTTGTTTTATATGTTTCCACACAATTCTGGAAAAATTTATCAAAATCGGATGACTATAGCATATAGCTGCCATATAACGGACGGTCAAAAAAACTACTTCTAGTGAGAAAAACTTTTGTTTTTTTTTATCGTAGCGTCCCCAATCTTGGTATATATTAGTTTTATATGCATTCACATAATTTTGAAAAAAATTATCAAAATCGGAGGACTATGCATATAGCTGCCATAGGACCGATCGGTCCGAAAATGTGTTTTACTAAGAAAATTTTTTTTTTTTCTTATTAATTTTTTTATCAATGATTTAAAAATTTTAAATATCTGATATCTATATCTTATATATATTTTTCCAGTTAAATCAGTTGGAGTAAAGTTTTTCAAGTGTATTAAAACTTCGGCACAGACGAAGTTAGCTTTGCCTTCTCGTTTTTTTTGTAAAATGTCGAAAATATCGATAATATGGATTACACAAAATATTTATAACGAAATTGTATTTCAATATATCGAAAAAATATCGATATAGTTTTTTCAAATATCCGACATCCCTAAGTAAAATAAAGAATTGTATTAAGCCTAATTTGTAAGTCTCTTAATAAATTCGAATTATTTTGAATAGATTGATTTTTGTTTCTGCGCCGTCGTTTACCATCTTATACCTCGTTTATACACACAAAATTTATCATGATAAATGCCCTTCAAAGTATGCTATATCCTTGAATAGGAATAATTATAGAAAATTTATTATTTTTTGTATTTTACCTAATCGCCTTTTTAATTCAACTTAATTTTAACTGCTCTTACTATATGATTTAATGCTCAATGTAAATTATTTAAAACGCAGCCATAACGAATTGTTCAAGTAGATAATTACACTAGTTTACAAAAAAAAATAATAAAGACCCATTGAAGCTGTTATTTTTTATGATGTACTTTGGAATGCTGTGCTCAAAAATTAAATTCAACATTTTTTGTATGGATACGTTTTGAGTTAGAATTTTTTTCAGATTTTTTGGTAGGTACCCTTACATTTTATGACATATCTCGAGATAGAAACTTTAGATGTCGTCAAGCAAGGTATTAATCTAAAGGGTATGCAATATTCAATAATCTAGTTGAAAATCATTTTCCAATCGGTTTAGTAGTTAAAATGCTACAAGCAAAAATATTTCGAAAAAATCGATTTTTCTCAAAAACGTGCAAATTTTGTTTTCCTAAAATCTGTAAAAGGTTGAAACTGATAAAAATAAATTGTTTTTCTTTTGTTCTTACGAATAGCACTTTACGAAGAAAATAAGGCATTGGTAAAGAATATCTATGGATAAATAAAGGAGCTGTGAGCAATTGAGTAAAAGTACTAACAGCCAAATTTCATTGTTTTATGTATTTATTAGAAAATATTTTTTTTTTCTTCGTTTTTAACCTTGCTCTTAATTTTTTTCTGTGATTTGGCTTCTATTGGAACTCTTACATTGAGCAAAAAGCAAAGTAAAAAAAAAAAATTTTTTTTAATGAACACGTAAAATAGTCAAATTTGACCCCTAGTTGTTTCACACAATTGCTTACAACTTCGCTATTTATCCACAGATTTTCGTCATCAACGCCTTATTTTCTTCGTAATAGGGCAATTTGTAAGAATAAAAGAAAAAAAATTTTTGATTTTATTTTCAACCATTTACAGATTTTTAGAAAATCAAATTTTTCACGTTTTTGAGAAAAAAATCATTTTTTCGAAATAATTTTGCTACTTACTTTTAAACTACTAAACCGATTGGAAAATGTTCTTTGACAAGAATATTGGGAATTGCATAACCTTTTAATTAATCTCGTGCTTGACTTCATCTAAAGTTTTTAACTAGAGATATGGCTTAAAAGGTATGGTGTACCTACCGAAAAACTACAAAAAAATTCTTAAAACCGTATCCACATACAAAATTTTTGAAATTAATTTTTGAGTTCAGCATTCCAAAATACATCACTAAAAAAAATGGCTTCAATGGGTCCTTCTGTAAACTAGTGTTATTAAAGCAAATAAATGGTGCATACTTTTAAGGGCATTTACCATGATACATTTTGTGTGTATAAACGTAGTATTATAAAATTGTTGAGTTAAATTCAGGGATTCCGAAAATTCCTTTCAAACTTTCAATTCACTTAACAAAAACCTAAAGCTTTGTAAATATTTTTTTTAAATGCCTTTTCCCCCAAATTATGAATGCCTTTTTTCCTGCACTTTCTACAAGATGTAGTGGCTTTTACTTAGCCAAAAAAAAAATCAATAAGAGCCATACTCATAAGCTTAAATGTATGCTAAGGCTTCTCTCATTTAATGCTAAAGTCTAGTTTCAGACGCCCGCCACAAAATCACGCCGCAAATGCAATAAAAAAATACAAAAAATACCAAAAAAAAAAGCGAGCCAACACACAAATGTAACATAAACAACATAAAGAACTAGGACGAAGGAGGTCGGGGTTGGCTGTTAGTTGGGATAGGCGGCAAGGCATCGGCATGGATACATCGATTATACAAGTTAGGGGGCGGGCTATGTAAAAATGTTGCATACACTGAGGCGCCCAAAGCATTTTGCACATTTTCCCGTTAGACTCTGGCTGCTGCTGCTGCTTCTTCTTGCGTACTCGTAGTGGTAATAAAAGTTTTTATCGCTTTAAATGAAAATTTTTCGCTTCCGCTATGTGGATTTTGCACTTCCTTTGCTGCCTGCCTGCCTGCTGCCTGCTGATTTGGCTCGTTGTCTCTCTGTTTATTATTGCACTTGTGCCACCTATTTATTCTATTATTTTCTTGCCTTTTTTTTTTTTTTTTTGTGGGCGTGGCATACTATTTGTAATTAAAATTGTACAAACTTAAGTAAAAGCCTGGCAACATATTTATGTGGGTGTGTGTGTGTAATTGTTGTTTGTGATGTGGGCGAAAAATGAAGTTAAGTTGAAAGTTTGTACAAAATTCCATTTAATTTTGGTTTATTTTTGGGCAAATAGTTTGTAGCTCACTTTGAGGAATTAAACAATAATTTTAAGTGCATGTTTGGCATAAATAAAATATGTAAAATATGAAAAGGCAGAAAATGTAAGAGAAAATCAACTTTTGTTAGTTTTATATAGAGTGCTGCTATATAGAATGCTGCTACCCAAAAATAAAGTAATAACTTTTGTTATTTTTTGATTTCTCTGACGGAATTTGGAATTTACAAAAAATTCTTCATGCTACGAAATGGACTCCCAGCTGTTAAAATAATTTTTATAAATTTTTAATAAGGGTTATTTCAGTTTATTAGTGTAGAATCTTTCATCAGAATGAATGTTGCCTACACAACGGTCTATCTAGCAACATCCTCTAAGCAACAAAAGAAATTCATCTCTATAACCTAGATCTATTGTAGTATTTAGTCTGAAGTAACCTAAGAAAGAAATCAATCGTGTATTAAAGTTGAGTTAAAAAGGTGACCAAAAGTATTTTTCTTTAAACGAGCAAACTGGACAAACCACAACCTACAGAAGAACGATCATTTTGGTCCTTCGAGCCGGATAACAGAAAATTAAGTGCACAAATTTGTAGGTTTTAAAACGACATATTTGTTGAATAGGAAAAATATTCTTGAATCAAACATGTATTCTACTGATAGTAAGTCAACAAATTCAAAAAAAAAAAAAAAAAAAAAAAACGATTTCTTAATTCAAATACACCATTTCTTGTAAAATATTAGCTTAATAGAGCACATATTCCTAAATCAAGAATGTAAAGTGCTTACCGTAGGTTTAAAAATTTTAGAAAACCCCCTGCTAAATAGACTAGAAATGCCCTGACAATTAAGAATGAAATGTAAAGTAAGAATTATTTTAACACGAATCAGTCCTTAAAATTTCGAAATGGTTCTATCACTTTACTTATGAACAGGGTTTGGAAAATGCACAATGTTTTACTTACTTTTACATCACACCAATACAAAGAATGAAAAAAATTTTTACAAATATTTTACACGCCTGTAAAATATTTTGTGTACAAATTTGTTCCCCTATTTTTTATTCACACCAATACAAACGAAAAAAATATATATATTTTACACGACTGTAAAATATTTTGTGTAAAAATTATTTTCCTAATTTTTTTTTCACACCAAAAAAAAAAATAAAAAAAACTATTACACTCCTGAAAAATGTATTGTGTAAAAAATAAATATTTTACACGGCTGTAAAATATTTGGTGTAAAAATTCTTTTTCCCATTTTTACTTCATAATAAAAAAATATTTTTTTAATATTTTTCTCGCTTGTAAAATATTTTGTGTAAAAATTTGTTTTCCATTTTTTTTTACATAATTCTGCTTAAATTATTTACATACTAAGATTTGTTGTCACACCAATACAAATAACAAAAAAATTAATAAAATATTTTACACGCCTGTAAAATAATGTGTGCCAAAATTTGTTTCTCATTTTTTTTACAAAGGAAGCTCAAATTATTCACATACCAAGATTTGCAATAAATTGCATTTACTTTTACCATTTGATGTGAAATTTCACCCCTTTAATTCCTTGCTCACCCCCATAATCTGTGGAAAAATTGCAATTTCACCCGAAAAATTCATTCCTTCATCTGTCAGAAATGTTAAAACCATACAAAAAACCTTTACAAAAAAGTTGACCTAACAAAATAAATTCCGAAATTTGTTCTATTTATTTGTTGAATTTAATTAAATTTAGCATTTTTTTCTAACGTTTTGCGCCAAATTTATGCCAAGCTTTGAGTAAACAAGAAAAAGAAAAAAAAAAAACAAAGTTAACTTAAAATATTGCTGAGACAGCAAATGCAAATTTTGTTGGGGCTTCAAGCACTTTAAAATGCTGTTAATTAATTCTGACAAACATTGTGCAAATATTTGACAAAACACTAAAGAAACAGCAGCAGGCGGAAGGCAGCTTTTGTTTTTAGGGGGGCCATCTCTCTCTGTGTGCGCGCGTGAAAATCGATGGCCAAAAATAAACACGCATACCCACACACATGTACAAATAATTAACTTGCCTTTGACAAGACATATGAGTAAACACACATTCCACTCTCACTGACTCGCTATCTCTCTCTCTCTCTCTCTCTCTCTCTCGCATGCCATGTTTGGATTGCACAAATACAATTACCTCTAAGTACCCCTACCTCCCGCAACACCCTTTCTCTGCACAAACACGTGTCGAACCATCCATTTCCGCTTATTTAATACGATTACAAGCCGACCCCAAAAAGTAGGCAACACAAAATAGCAACAAGAACTAAAGCAGCTGCTGACCAACACACTGAAACGTGATGCTCTCTTGAGGGTTAACAAGAGCGTGTAGAGAGAAGGGCGAGAAAAAGGGCTTTGCTTTTGCCTCGGTTATTATTGTTATGGCTCGTTAAAATTAATTGACTTTAATCAATTTCTGACTTTGACGTATTTCTGGGCATTTCTTGATTGTTACAAAATGATTTTCATAACTCAGCCCTGACTTTGGGTGTGCGGCTCGTGAACATAAAGAATTGAATGTTAAGGCGAGCATAAGAAGTCTGTCTTTAATGTTTAAACATTATTTAATGCGAATGCATTTCAATCAAGGAAAAATGTGCCACTCTGCGAAATTGTTTCTTCTGGCAGTTTGGTTAAGAAAAAATCTGTAGTTAAAAATTAAGTTTCAACTGCCGCGAGTAGTCTATACAGTTCCTGTTTAAATCACTCATACGCAGTGTTGCACATTTTCATATATTTATTTTAAGTACAAATAGTTTGCTTTGATTTGATTTTAAAAGTAGAAAGAGTGTTCTTTTATTGGTTTTAAATTGTTTTAAAATAATAAACTTGAAATCAATTATTGGTTTTGCAAAAAAGCCAAGTCGCATTATTTTAATAAGTAGATGGGTTAAGTCCCAGATTGGAACGCTAGTTGGTGCCTTAGGGCCGAACAGCTAATTATCATTTAAAGTCTTATAGATAAATAGTTGATCGTCTATCGAAAACATTTGAAGAAGCTACAGCAAATTGAATATGGCAAGAACCGGCCTCCTTTGGAGGCTGATGACAATCAAATCTAGGAAATTATAAATGAAAAGTTCAGTTTTTTATCAGGAGAGATTGCCGAGAAGCTAAGCTTTAGTAGTTTAAATGATATAATCAAAAATATTTCAAAAAAATCGAGTTTTTTTCTCAATAACGTGTAAAATTTAATTTCTTAAAATCTGTAAAAGATTGAAACTGCTAAAAATAAATTGTTTTCTTCTTTTTGTTCTTACGAATAGCACTTTTACAAAGAAAATAAGGTAATGATAAATATCTATGGAAAAATAAAATAGTTGAGTGCAATTAGTACAAATACGAACAGTCAAATTTCAGATAAAAACAAGTAAGAAAGTCGGTCAAGCCCGATTGTAATATACTCTGTACCTGTTTGTACGTAACTGATAACTTTAAAGTTTTAGTTTTTTTCAAAATTTGGGCGGGGGAACTCTTTCGACTATCGTTCATCTGGTTGAAAAACGTATGTCCGGGCTCGATAACTCGTAAAATTATAAAATTTGTATATAATTTCCTATTAACATAATCATATCTATCCTATTTCTGACCCGCAGGCCATCTCCCCTCTCTCCTCCTCTCATACTTCTTCTTTGCCTACTTACACAATCTATTGGAAAGAAGGGAGGGGGGAACTGAAAGCGGCGCAGTCCAGTAGTAAGCTATTGCCCTCTCGCTCTCTCTTTTCTCGTAAGTGGCTGCAGTGTTTGTTGTTGCCGTTGCATTAAATTTTTCTTTTACATATAGCGCCACTATTGTTCATCTGATCGGAAAACGATGTATGGGGGCTTGATAAGAAATGATGAGTAGAATATATGTCTTAAAGGTTCGAACAACGTAACTCCAAAATTGTGGAAGATATTTTTTTTTTAATTTGCGGGGAGGGGGCGTGGCAAAAATCAAAACTAAACTTGATCTGCCTGCAAGTATAAAATATATGTTCCATACACTTCAAACCCTCTATCTCTTACCATCTCTGAGATCTCTTCGTTCATACGGACAGACGGACAGACGGACAGACAGACGGACAGACGGACATGGTATATCGACTCGGCTGTTGATGCTGATCAAGAATATATATACTTTATGGGGTCGGAGATGCTTCCTTCTGGCTGTTACATACATTTGCACAAACCCAATATACTCTGTACCTTCGGTACAGAGTATAAAAAGATAAGTAAAAAAAAAATTTTTCACGTTTTTGCGAAAAAAAAACGTTTTTATACCTTGCAGAAGGAAGCATTTTCCGACTACATAAAGTATATATATTCTTGATCAGCATGACGAGCTGAGTTCATTTCCGTTTGTCCGTCTGTCCGTCTGTTTCTATGATATTTCCATCCTCAGTTTTAAAGCTATCTTGACCAAAATTTGCAAAAAGTCTTTAAATACAAATACGCTGCACATTTGTCGGAACCGGCCGGATCGGATGACTATATCATATAGCTGCCATAGGAACGATCGGTCCAAAAACTAGTTCTAGTGAGAAAAACTTTTTTATTTTCCATCTTAGCTGCACCAATCGTGGTATATATTAGTTTTATATACTTCCACACAACTCTGGAAAAATTTATAAAAATCGGATGACTATAGCATATAGCTGCCATATAAACGGTCGGTCCAAAAAACTAGTTCTAGTAAGAAAAACTTTTTGTTTTCCATCGTAGCATCACCAATCATGGTATATATGACTTTCATATGCTACCACACAATTCGTGAAAAATTCATCAAATTCGGATGACTATAGCATATAGCTGACATAGGAACGATCGGTCTAAAAATTAGTTTTAATGAGAAAAACTTTTTTTTATCAATGGTAGCGCCTTTCAAAAACTGCAAAACATGTAGTCGATGTTAGTCTTCTATTTTTTTTTTTTTTTGAAATATTTTTTCTTCCAACTTTCAAACTACTGAACCGATTGAAAAATGATCTTCAACTAGATCATTAGGAATACATCAGAAATACATCATTTAAAAATAATAGCTTTAATGTTTCTTTTTCGCTGTAAACTAGTGTTATCAGATCTGAATTGGTAAGCAAAAGCACATCCACTATATAGCCCCAACCTTGCACCTACAGATTATCATTAGATTTGCTCTCTTCAAAAATTCTTTGAAAACTAAAACATTTAATTCTGATTTTATATTATGAAATATAAAAAGTGAAAAATTTAAATTTCGAGAATAAAAATCAGAAAAGTTGAACAAATTCTTTACTTTTCCAGCGGATATTTAAGTTCAATCTTATTTTATTTTTTTGCCATATATAATTTTTTTATGCTTTGCATTAGTGCAGATCACTTTTTAACTAATACACCTATTGACTGGTGTATGCTCCTAAATAAAAGCTACAACTTTTGATTTTAAATATTCTCTAGAGCACTTTTTCAGGCTTATTTAGCAATGCCCAACACTTATTTAAATTTATGGACAGGACAACTCGATTTCTTATTTTAGTTTGTATAGGAACTATAAAAAAGTAACTTGATTTAACATGGAATTTTTGAAAAAAGAGACATTGTTTTAGAATAAAGTAACGTTAAAAGCCTCATAATAACTCTCTTATTGATTAACAGTTAGTGCTGCTTTGTATTTGATATGTAGAAATATTAAACACATTCATTTTGCGTAGCATTCTGGCTTTTAAAAATTAACTTGGATCTGCTTAAGTAAATTAAAATCTAGTTTTGTGATTCGCTGTAGCTCATTTCTCTCTAATAAAAGGCGGAAGAATAAACCGGGAGGTTCTTGAAACGGTACTGTATAGTCAACCTAAGTTAAGTTATTTATGTTAAAGATTGCCTCACAGAATCTTAATCTTTTTAATGGGGACTGTTTCCATTAAAAAAAATGTAGCAATATTTACTGAGAGTTCCAGACAGTCAAAAAAATTAAAACTTTTTCTTCGTAAATTTTTCTATATGAAAAAAAAATTATCTAATTTTAAAATATATTTTAGAAAACGTTGGCATTCGTTTTGAGGAATTTAGTACTTTTCTTTAAATACCGCATTTCTTATCGAAATTCTTTCGGTTAAAAACCATAACGCTGCTATTTTCTAAAACCTTCTAATGTAATCAATTATGCAGATTTTGTTAAATTTTACCATTGACTTGCCTTCACTTCACTTTATTTTTAATTTTTTGCTTAGTTTAACCTCTGCTTCCTTTATCTTGTTCTCGACTTTGGCCTTTCATTCCTTATGGCTGCGCTAGGGATATATGGTTAGCCATATCCTGCAACAGCATCTGTGCCAGCTGGAGAAGATTAAGTGCCAGCACGCGCCATACACAGGACTAGCAAAATACACACACACACACACACACATACAGAGCATAACCGTAATACGATACAAGAAGATTGCGCATACACCACGTGGTTGACTTTGGCTGGCTGGCTGCTCCCTCTTCAGCTGACCCAAAGTTTGCCTTTCGGCATTAACATTGTTTTTTCGCTCTTGCAGTTTTCTTCTAAATGTGTTTTAAAAGTGTTGCCGAAAATTGTCGTTGCCCTTCTCTTGGCCATGTAAACACACGTTTATGCTGCGTACCGCCTGTCCGAATATTTATTAAAGCAATCTGTGCGGCTGCCTGTAGATTTATTTAACAATATTTGTCTTGCAATTTATACTCATCGTTTGATGAGGGGGGGAATTGAGGAGGAGGAGAGGGAAAAATGTATTTTTTGCCATTGTATTTCGTATTTTTCTTTCATTTTGTGTTATGGTTATGTGGGGTTCGGTTGCCATATGGTTACCATAATATTTTTTTTCGGCAAGGTTATTAATAGCAAGTGAATTGAAAGTGAATTGGAAATTAAAATGGTTTTAAATGGGAAGTTATTTTTATTTTTTGACATAACTTAAGCCAAACGTATGTATATGTAGAATTTGATTATTCATACACTTGGAAAAATATTTAGTATTTTGCAGGGAATAATACTATAACCGGAACAGTTTACCGAAATAAACCGTTTAAATTCAGGTACCGGTATCGAAATCGGAACCGATATTACAATTTTTTTGAGAACCGAAAACCGTTAACCGTTATAATAGGAACCCAATGAACCGGAACTATACCGAAACGCTTATACCGGTATTATTTCGGTTTCTTATAATTTTTATGATGATTTCAAAAATGTCTTTCAACTGGTAAAATTGCTATATATACACTCAGAAAAAGTCTTACATTTTAAAAATTCGCCCTTAAAGTACTCATTAATAAAAATTTATTTCGGCACTATGCTTCATATAAATAAGACACCTTTTCAAAAGCATTCAGCTTTCAGAGCTTTTCAAATGTGTTTTCTGTTCATATGAAGGATTGTGCCGAAACAAGTTTTTATGTCATCTGGAAGGAGGCCTTAAAGAATAAACACAATCAGATTCTCTTTTTAAGATATATAAGGATAGAAGATCCAAATTTTTGAAAAGCGGGAAAAATTTTTTTCCTAGTCTAAGTATCTAAGTCATAAAAACCCTTGAACATAGAAATTTTAGAACTGAAGTTTCTGGATTTAAATCAAATTTCGCCCTAAAAAAATATTTTAATATTGTAACAAATGTTATGAAGGGACAAGGTAAGGCAGATTTTGCGTTTCAATATCACAGGGCAACAAAATGACCACTTTTGTGAGGTCTGGCCTTCTCGATGCAAAAATTCTGTTCCTGTTCTGAGCCCTGATTCCAAAAGTGGTCTCGGTTTTTTTCCATCAGCTCTTGTTTGCGAGAAATCGCGGAAAAAACCATTTTGCTGTTTTTTTAGCTTATGGAAAATTATGGGGGTCACACCAAGCACAAATTTGTAGGTTTATAAGTTTTCTCAATTTATAGCAAATTTTTCAAAATAAACCGTCATCTACAGCCTAGTGCATAAATCGTAAAATTAAAACAACCATCCAGAAGGCTAGACCGAAATGGCTGTTGCCCTGTGTATTCAATCTATCCAAATCGCTAAAGGAATCTATTTAGATCAGTTTCATGAGAAATGGCTGCAAGGCGAGTTTGTCTGGGCGACATAAGAAAAGAGTGGTCCTTTATTCTAGGTAATTTTTCTGAGTGTAGAGCTACCACTGGAAGCGTCTAAATTGTTCGTCCAAAAATAAAAAGGCTAGAAATCCGTTTATTAAAAAAAAATTTTTTTTTTAATTGGCTTATTCTTAAAAGACAACTTTTTAGTTCTATTACATTCAATTAATTTTTTGGATATATTGAAATAATACAATAAATAATAAAAAAGTAGTACTAGTACCGGTATATAGAACAAAAATTCGGTACGGATTACCGAAACTGAAAACCGAAATAGAACCTTTAACCGAAGTTCCCATTTCGTTACGTACCGGAACCGATATTCGTTTTGGGATTAATCCCAGCTATTGTGTATTTTTTTGTTATTTCATTCTTTTTTCACCTTTCAGCTTTCACAACCGACTTTTATTTTCTAAAATTTTGAAATTAACAGCCGTGTAAAATACCCAACAGCCCCCTCACTTATATTTTTTGAAACTAATTCATTACAGGCGTGTAAAATATTATTTTCTTTTCATTTGTATTGGTTTGAATTAGAAATGGGGAAACATTTGTACACATAATGTTACAAATTTATTACAGGCGTGTAAAGAAGGGAAAAATTGAAGGCGTCGCTAGGCATCGCCACGCTTCGTCCTTTTTTTTCGCGATCTGTTGACTTAGTTTAGGTCACGATAACAACAAATAATTTTTTGTACAAATTGCCAAAAAAGTTTCTTAAATTCGAATACCATTTTAAAGCAATCCTTTCGCCCTTCCTTAAACAAGCCATTTGTCCCATCTGCAAATTAAACAATGAAATCCCTTTTAGACTCTAATCCATCACTATCGCTATCATTTATTCAACCATTCATCTTGTATATTTTCCATCTCCCCCAAAAAAAGAAAACCTTTCTGCACAGCGCCTGTCACTTCAGACTCATCAGTAGTTAACGAACCAGCACAAAACCTGCTTATAATTACCCTCCAGATTACACATTGCCTAACAAGGCCCATTCATTAATGTCATCCAATGCTAGAAACGAGGCAAAGTAGCATCTCCGTCTACGTCTCAAAAATCTGCAACATTATGCCGACACACAGTCAGTCAGTGCAAACGGTCGGCGTTAATGACAAATCCCTCTCCCTGTCCCTGTCTCATCACAGGCAGTTCCACAAAGTTGCATTTCCGGATATGCCATAAAATCCCCACAGCAACAATAACGACAACAACAACGACAACAACCTAAAGCAAAACGTGCTCCGGCGTTGATGTTCGGTTGACGTGGCTTTTCAGCATGAAAACGTAACGGTTTTTATGGCACACTTTTCGCTAGTTAACATTTTCGGGGCTCTCTCTGTGTGTGTGTGGTGTGTTGTGTTGTGCTGTGATGCTGCAGGTGCAAGCAATTTGATGACGTTTGTATGCTGGAGAATTTGTATTTTGGGACGGATGAAGATAGAGGAGACGTAATGGCAGTTACACTGAAGAAAAAAATATGCCATTGCTTAAATAAACTTTATTCGCGGATTTGAGCATATTTTCAGATTGATTTTTCTTCTCGTAGGCCTGGGTAACTATGAGTTTAAAGAACTTTTTCGATTTGAGAACCATTTGGTGATCTTTACTGCCCCTGACCTACTGAGTAAACTCAATCTGAACGTCTATCAAATATCTACTAAAGTTTAAGTTGAGTCAAGTGTAGTTGTAAAAAAATGAAGGGTTTATGAAATAAGATACATTTTTTCTAAAAAGCATGTTCTCCTAACACAAAATAAAATATACAAGCTGTAGAAAAAAATTTTTTTAACACACAAATGAAATAGAAAAAAATCAAATTTTTATAACGCGGCTGTAAATAATTTTTGATTTAAAAAATTTTTTTCAAAAACCCCTTGCTTTATGATATTTTCATAGGAAAACAGTCAAATTGTACTAATATAAACTAATTTTACATTTATTTATAACCCACTTCGAGATATTCAAAAGCAAAGTCGCGCAAGCTCAACTATTCTCAGTATGATATATCCCTGCACTTTTTGTTTTGATAATTGTTCTTTAATGTCTTTCTTTATGCATTGACTTTTGCATTCTTAAATCTTTCCAAGGATACAAAGAGTCAAATAAAAATGCAAAAGAGACTATGCGATTGGTAAATAACGTAATTTTTTGATTTGCATCATCGCATTTTTCGATGTCCCGTGCGACATTGAAAAACAACACTTGTTATCTGTGCGTCAAAAGTACATGTGGAAGGCTTATCCAATATTGAGTACAAATAGTGATTTTTAATACAATTCAAATAAAAAGAATCATGCAGAAAAATGAGAATATTTGTGATCTTGGTACTTATATAAAGTTGGTCCCGTGCGACATCGTAAATGTGAAATTTAAAATTTTTTCTTACATGAATGATTTTTTTTTTGTGTAAATCATAGTTTTTATTTTTTATATCCAAAAGGAGCAAAAACGGCGGCGAAAAAAAAATTTAGAGAGCCTGCATACGGTAGAGAAAAAAGTTAAAGTACGATCCAATATTTTAAAAAATTCTTTTGTTTTTTTTGTTATTATGCGAAAATGAATACATTGAAATCTTTTGTTGACTTAAAAACATTTTTAATATAAATATAATATATTAATATATAATTTCCTTAAAAGAGTTACTGAAATAACATTATTATTATGACGGAAGAAAATGTCCCATACGACATGTCCCGTGCGAAAGTGCTTAAAATTGAATTTTAAGAAATGTATAAGTTTATTTTGGGTAAAATCAAAACCGTTTTTAAGTGTCATCAATGTGCAATGTTCTTAAATTTAACAGATTATAATATTGCCTCAGGATTCGCTAAAATCGGCTTGTCAATTGTTGGTCTCAAAAAATACTTCTGTTTTTGTCCCGTGCGAATGCCTTGCTTTTTTGTAATTATCTTGAAAAAAAATTAATTGCCCAAAATCAACCTTAGCACCAATTGTAGGGCCAATTAAGAGCAATAAGTTAAGCCTTTTGTCAAATCGAAAATACGTTTTATTTTTACTTTTTTTCCACTTCAAAGATGTACGAAGGTCCAGTTCGACATAATGGAAATGTCCATATGTTAATGTATGATAAATATACAAATGAATGAAAAAAAAATACAAAAAATATTTTTCACGTCTGTAAATTATTTTATTTCAATTTTCTTTACAGAAGACCTAAAAGAGATTTTAGGTTTATGAGGTAATAAACTATAATGTTCGAATAATGGTCTTTATTCTAAGGTTTAGTACCGATTTTCTGCCGGCGACGCTGTGATCGCTTTTCAGCTCGGGAGCCACTGAAGAGGCCTTCACTGATGCAAAACAAAAATTGATTGTACTTGGAACAAGTCGATATAGCCTTGACTCCATTAGCTCTGTTACGGTTTTACACATTATGCGGAATTAGATTCGGTCAATGTTTCATTTTCAAACAAACGATTAGGATAATCGGTCTTAAGTTTAAAAATTCCACTTTTTTAAGCAGTTTTGTAGACATGCCTAAAAATTATTAATTAATTATTTTGATAAATAACATCAATGGACAAAAATGGTTCCCATAGGAGAAGATTTTTTTTTTCCTATCTTACTAACATGATTATTTTTGACACGCTTGTTATTTAAAGGCGTATGAATCAAAAAAATGCGAAACTCTTTTTATCCACAAAATATTTTACAGGCTTGTTTAATATTTTCAGACATTTTTTTGTTTCGTTGCTTTTGTATTGGTGTAAAGCTTACCAACAGCTTACCAAATGAAAATATCTAAAAGTACTTAACACGCCCGTAAAAAGTTATGTGGAAAAGATGGTTTCGCCTTTTTTCCCTCAGTAGGCAGCTTAAATTATTCACACGTCTGTAAGTAACAAGCATGTGAAAAATGCTCGTCTTAGTTATAAGCAGAGCTGTAAATTTAAATTACCAAAACCATTACAATAACGAATTTTTTGGGGAAAATACAAATTTCATTACCATTACAATTACGTAATTAAACATATCATTCCCATTACAACTTTTTAATAGTTAAATTCAATTCGTATAAAAGTTTCAATTACATTAAATAAAAATTTGATAAAATTTGTGATGGTAATGAAATTTTTAAATTTTAAATACTTAACAAATAGTAATTGTAATTAAATTTTTAAATACTTAAAAAATTGAAATTTGAAATGGAAATGTAATTTTTTAATAACTTAAAAAAAAAAAATTGTAATGGAAATTCAACATTTTATATACTTAAAAAATGGTAATTGAATGCTAATAAAATTTGTATGTACCTAAAAAAATAGTAATTGAAATGGTAATTAAAAATTTAAATACTTAAAAAATTGTGAATTGAAGATGGTTTGTAAAAAGTTTTTTAATAACTTAAAAATAGTAATTGTAATGGCAATTCAATTTTTTTTTATTTTAAATAAATAAAAAATTGTAATTGAAATGCTAATTCAATTTTTAAATACTTAACAAATAGTAATTGTATTTATTTTTAAATACTTAAAAAATTGGAATTGAAATGGTTATGTAATTTTTAATGACTTAAAAATAGTAATTGAAAAGACAATTCAATTTTTAAAAAAAAAAATTGTAATTGAAATGCTAATTCAATTTTAAAATTCTTAACAAATAGTAATTGTAATGGTCATTAAATAAATTTTTAAATACTTAACAAAATTTTAATTGTAATGATAATTCAATTTTTTAAATACTAAAGAAATTGTAATTGTAATGGTAATTCAATTTTTAAATACTTAAAAAAAATAATTGTAATGGTAATTAAATTTTTAAATACTTAACAAATAGTAATTGTAAATGGTAAATCCATTTTTAAATACTTTAAACATTTTTATTGTAAAGATAATTAAATTTTTAAATACTTAAAAAAAAGTAATTGTAATGGTAATTCAATTTTTATATACTTTAAAAACATAATTGTAATGGTAATTTAATTTTTTAAATACTAAACACTTAGTAATTATAATGGTAAAATCCATTTTGAAATACTTAAAAAATTGTAATTGTAATGGTAATTAAATTTTTAAATACTTAAAAAAAGTAATTGTAATGGTAATTCCATTTTTAAATACTTAAAAAATTTAATTTAAATGGTAATGGTAATTTTTATTATTTTTAAAAACTAAGCCAACTTAGTAATTATAATGGTAAATCCATTTTGAAATACTTAAAAAATTGTAATTTTAATGGTAATTAAATTTTTTAAATACTTAAAAAAGTAATTGTAATGGTAATTCCATTTTTTAAATACTTAAAAAAAATTTAATTTAAATTTTTATTACTATTATAAAACTAAACCTAACTTAATAACTATAGCACTGGCCGCAGAGGCCTTCGGCTATATGGGTAATTTAAATGTACAGCTCTGATTACAAGCAAACAAGTTTATTTACATGTGTGTAAAATATTTTTTTTTACCAGTAACGAGTGAAGTGAAGACAAAATATGAATGTAGGAAACTCCCTAATATGAGTACCCAAATCTGTCATTGTTTTTCATTCAAATCCCTTAAAAAAAAAGTGAAAGACCAGTACTGTTTCTTTCAGTGTTGACTTCCTTTTATATCCTTGGGCGGCTTGCTTTCATCAGGTACTCCACACCAAAGGAAACAAACAACAACAAACACTCAACAATGTCACTGAAACTTGAACAGCAGCCCCCCCGCCCGTCTCCCTTCCCTCTGCCTTCTGTACCACATCTCTTTTCAAATTTCTTTTGCCAATTCAGTTTGAGCCGCTCGTGCGCATTTCATGCTGCTTGTTTACAAGCTAAATTCATGCCCCGGCCTGAACAGTCAGCCATCATCAACAATGTGATGATATCCTATTCCCCTCCCTCAAGCTGCAGCACCCACCTACTACTACTTCTTCTTCTCAATTTTGTGCAGTTTTTGTTGCTAAGCTTGTTGACAATGCAGCTGCTGATGGGGCAGCATCAAGATCTATTGCATCACATGGAACGACTGATATGTGTGTTGACCTCGTCTCTTGGTTTTGCATCTTTCAGGAATCTAATTTCCAGTTTTCGCTCAGGGCTGTCCGTAATCCTTAACATTATGACTAACGCAGTCACTCATATCGTTTGTTCTCCAACTTCAACCCACAATTGTGTCTTTCGTAAGACAAATGCAGTTGCATTTTGCTTTTGGCCTGACCATTGCCAAGTTAAGTCGGATTTATGTTGATCATGATGCGCATTTCCTTGACTTGTCCCTGGTCAGTTGCCTTGGTGCTTCGCCTTAATTGACGTGCACAGAGACTCGTCGTTGGTTTCAATTCTGAACTTGTCACTATTCAACTCCTTCATCCCCTTTTGCGGCTAACATAAAAAAAAAAAATAATATTTATTCTCTACTCGCAATTGCAAACAAACGAACAAAAAAAAAAAAAAAGTTGTTAACTTTTGTGCAGCTTATGTGACTGGGATTTCTCTTTCTGTTGTCCAACGTTTTTAATGGCCAAAAATAAGTACCCAAGGCACCACCATCCTAACCAACAACATATGTGAAATGTGAACGAGTTTTGGGTTTATTTTGACACATGTACGAGTACATATGATGCCAAAATGGAATGCCACATGGTGGAATTATGGATTAGCTTTTCAGATTTTCCAAAACGGGGGCTTGGGTCATCGGTGTACATTTGTGTGTGTGTGTGTGTGTGGATTTGCAGCAAAGGCGGGAAAATGAGAAAAGTTTTTCGTGTAGGTTTAGAATCCAAAAAAAAAATGGGGCTTATGCGTTTCATTTTGAAAATTATTATCAAGCAATAGAGTGTTGCGGCTTCAGGAAAAAAAGTTTAAGGTTTTTACTCAGCCGTCACCTTGCATTTACTGGTTACAGCTGAGTAGTAAGTAGCCATGGAAATGCTTTTCAAGTTCACTTTATTGCCCATAATTGTCAAGCCAAGTTTTAAAGCTAATAAACGATTGCAGAACTTCGAAATATCTCTTAGACTGGAATGAAAGTATTTATTACAGGGCTGCAAACCGGTCCGGAACCGAACTCCCTAAAACCGGTTCGCGGTTTCGGGTTTTCTGGCTTCCCCAGACCATCAACCGAACCTCTTACATTTTAAACCCCTCGAACCTAAACCCGAACCGAAACACTTTTTCCAAAAATAAGGTACGGTTCACAATAATTAGTAATTTTACAAACGAAAAAAATTCTTAATAAGATTATTCAAAATTGTAAAGAAGGAAAAAATGTGAATAATGTTATAGATTCCTTCGAAAATTGTCCAATGAAAATTTTTTTAATTTTTGGAAAACTTCTAAAAACGAAGACCAAATAAAAATAGAAGGCTAACATCGGCTACGCCGATGTTTTAACACTTGCAGTTTTTTGAAAGGCGCTACCATTGATAAAAAAAAGTTTTTCTCACTAGAAATTAGTTTTTAGACCGATCGTTCCTATGACAGCTATATGCTATAGTCACCCGATTTTGATAAATTTTTCATGAATTGTGTGGAAGCATATAAAACTTATATATACCACGATTGGTGACGCTACGATGGAAAACAAAAATTTTTTTCTTTATAAATTTTTTTCCCCCGTTTTTTTCTTAATTTTTTTTTTTATTTTTTATTTTTTTTTTTTATTGTGGTATGAAACTAATATATACCACGATTGGTGATGCTACGATGGAAAACAAAACTTTTTGTTTTCTTTAGAACTAGTTTTTGCCCCGACCGTTCATATGGCAGCTATATGCATAGTCATCCGATTTTGATAAATTTTACCAGAATTGTGTAGAAGCATATAAAACTAATATATACCACGATTGGTGCAGCTAAGATGGAAAATAAAAAAGTTTTTTCCTACAAAACTTTTTTGGACCGTTGTTTCTTATATGTTCATCCGGCCGGTTCCGACAAATGCAGCGTATTTGTTTTAAGACTTTTTGCAAAGTTTGGTCAAGATAGCTTTAAAACTTAGGGGGGGGTAATAAAACGGGGGACAGACGGAAAGAACTCAGCTCGTCATGTGATCAAGATATATATACTTTATGTGGTCGGAAATGCTTCCTTCACTGCGTTACAAACATCGTGACAATTTTAATATACCCTCTGCAAGGGTATAAAAAGTATGTCGCTAACTTAGTTCGCATATAAATGAACTTTTCCAAGAAGTTTTGTGCCTACACAGAAGAAAAAACCCTAAATATTTGGAATAGAATCAATCCCAATCGATGTCAAGTACAAGAGAAATAACTTGAGTACGGATTTTCCAATACTGAAATTTTTGTTTTGAACCCGTTTTTGATTTTAGCTCGAAAAAGGCTTTTCACGGGATTGATTGATTTTAGTTTGTTATTAAATGTAAAGAGAAAACAAACGGAATAGAGTTTAACTCGTTTTATAATTAAAATTTCAAGTATAATTCGTACTTGGTTGTACTTTAACTAAGTACGAGTCAGTCTTAAGTCTATAATTTACCCAAAATGTTCCAAAAATAAGAACAAAATTCTGAAATCAATTAATAAATAATTCAATTAAGATTTTTATAGTACTCAAACGTTTAAGAACAAACTGGATAAGAAGTTATGTTAGTTATGTTAAGTTTAGTTATGATTTGTATTTGGGTGTACTTAAACTAAGTACGAATCAGTCTTACGTTTCAAATTTACCCAAAATGTTCAAAATCAGAACAAAATTCTTAAACCAAGAACGAAATACTTAAATCAAATATTTTTTGTGCCCAAACGTTTTAGAACGAACGGGATAGAAAAGGTATAAATTCTTAACTTTTGTTCTTTAAATTTTAGGTATGATTTCTGCTTGGCTGTACTTAAACTAGGTACGAATTAATCTAATAAGAACGAATCGGGATTGGTTCAATCAACGGTCTAAAATCAATCATTTCGGGATTGAAAAAATTGTACTTGAACCAAGCATTTTGTACTTGTATCAAGTATTTTCGTATTTGGCGTACTATTGACACCGTTTGTTCTTGATTTAAGTACAAATATTTCTTTTTTTCTGAGTGTAAAAAAAAAAAAATTGGAAAATCATCCTGCGAAGTCGGAAAATTGGCTCTTGACTCGGAAAACAAAACAATGAAATTTAGTTACCATTTTTTCGACGATTTTCCGGATATAACAAAATTTCCAAACCCAGATGGTAAAATTTTAATATTAGATAAGTTTGAAATAAGTTTAGAGCTGATCGATAAAAACAGTTTTCCGCAAATTTCCGGACTCTTGGGGGTAGATTTTCCAAAATATTTGTGGGTTTTTGAAAGGGTTTGGGGCTAATCGGTCGGAAACAAACTCGCCCTCAACCCCTTTTCACCCAAGAGCGTTGAATTTTTCGGAAGATTGGTGCGCGCGTGAGCGATTTCACCTTTACATAACGCACACAACTTTTTGAGCGATTTGGGTCACGCACGATTCTTGCACGATTAAAGGAAAGATCACTAATGATTACGCACGATCAACCAGCCCTACTTTTTGTACACCCCCTATTCTTTTTTTTTGCAAATCAGTTTTAGGATTAATGTTATTAATCAAATATAATAGAAACACAATTTCGTGATAACTGCATGACTTATATTTACGATGTTTAACTTTAACACGCACGAATCACGCACGGCTCACGGATACACAAGCGCGAAAATCTGTCTTTTCTCACGATCACGTCGTGACCTGACGTAATAAATTTATTTTTTATTAACTCCCCTTCTTTGACGGGACACTATTTTAAGTTTAATATAGATTTTTGAGTTTGGAGCTGATCGCACGGAAACTAGACTTTCGCACCCATAGGGGTTAATTTTCGGAAGATTGGTAAGCAGTCTTTGTTGAATTTTTATATAGATCTTTGTAAATAAGTTTAAACCTCATCGAATAATAAGCAAAATTTTTCGGCGAACGTTCCATATTACCCTACTGAATTTTCCAAAATCCCGCCTTTTCTATGATTAAATGGATATTTTCCACATCCATTTTCCCCTATTTTTTTTATCCATTTGAAATTAAATAATTTTAAATTGATCTCAGTTTCTCATTCAATGAAGCTGAATAATGGCTAAAGGAGATAAAAATAGAACGGATATTGTAATATCTATTCCACATGGATCTTAGGTTAGGTTGTGATGGCTAAAAGCGACAAGTCATTCATCCACTTAGACCTTTCTGTTAACCCTATTAATATCAAGGGGGTCCTCTGTACTGAAACATAGTGTGGACTGAATAAACTTTAGTAGAGCTGGGATCTCTAACTCGAATGTCTCCGATTCAGCTGCTTATTGAGAATATATATATTGCCTACTTTTAGGCTGCGCGAGACGTTGCACAATAACTTTTAAAGCCCCTAGAAAGTAGGCAACATATTTTCTCAAAAAGAAGCTGGATTTAATAAACATGAACATGAGAAAACGACCCTAATTAGCCTTTCATGGCCACTTACTCCAGTAGCTGGGAAGGTGACGGCCATGTAAAAGCTTGAAACTTTAGTTTAGAATTAAATTCAAGTTTTATTATATAATTTTGCCCACATTCACTCAAAAGAAGAAACGTGTTTTCTCTATAATATCTAGCTTAAAACGCTTACGTTATGTTTGCGGTTGGGATTTGCCATAGTCTCTTTTGATAATACCCAAATGATGCTCTCAACAAAATGATTCAACTACTATTTACATTTCTGACCACTTTCACAGACTATACAAAAAAAAAAACGAATTCCCATTAAACCAATAAACAATTTTTTTCCATTAAACAATTGTTAAGCTTATTATTTGCAGAATATTTTGTATTTTTTCCACGCTTTACCTCTTCTCATGTTTTTTTTTTCTATTTATCATTGCAGACTGCAAATTGAAATGGCAGCAAAAATGTGAACAAGCAAATAAATAATACAGAAATACAAAAAAAAATAAAAATCAAGGAAATAATAATAAATAAGTATGCCCAGGACTTGTGTCCAGTGAAATGCGATGCGAAGGCGACGAAGATTGCATACAAAGACTGCTCAGGCAACAGAGCAAGGATAACGTGCGAGCAAAGCGGAAAGAGTGAAGCAAACAATGAAAACTAATAAAGCACTTAAGCGGATAGAAGAGCAACAACAACAACAACAACCAGGACACTTAAGTGGCAACAGCATCAATCAAAAGTGATTACTTTTAAGGGGATAAATTTGTGCAGAAGTAACTTTAAAAAATAAATATATATATTGATCAAACAATTAACCATGGAAACAGATGAAAGAGATGAGGCCATGCAATTTACACCTTTGACAGCAAATGGAGCCACAACCACAGGCCTAAGATTTATAAATAACACGAAGATGCAACCATTTAAGGAAATGCAACGAAACCACCTGCAAAAGATGCCAACGACAGCAACAACAACAACAATAGGAGAAAAGCCAACGATAACAACATCAAAAACAGCAACAAACATATCCTGGATTTTAAGGATATTAGCCAAGGGTCGGGCAAGGAGGAGGAGGCGGCAGCAGCAGCTCTTGTCGTTTGCTGCTTCTAACATTAAGTCTAAGCATACTTGTGGGCAGTAGCCAAGCTGGATTTGCCTGCCTCAGCAATCCTTGTGTGTTTGGTGTATGCATCGATGGACTGAACAGGTGAGTGGTCTAACTAGACAAGAGAGAGAGAGAGAGAGAGAGCTAGATTAGAGATGGTGATTCACAAATTCTTTTCTCAACTCACGGGAGTTAATTTTTTTTTAGAAAATGTTATGTTATATCCATTAAAAACGAACATGCGAAAAAGTGTAAATACGTAGTGCAAAGAGAATCAAAAATAGCACATGACGCTAATGGTTGGAATTTTTCGACTCAATTTGGGCAAATTATTTGAAGTCCTGAAAAACCTGGAGAAAATTTTATCAAAATAGGAAAATTATTTTCTTGAAGGGTCTTCTACCTTTGAACAACGTTTTTGTGGTTTTTAAAAAATTCTGGAGAGAAAATCATAATTTTTCAGCTTTTTAGTTTTTTTTTGTGTTATTAATTATCTATATAATAAAAATAAAAAAATGTTTGGATTTCGAGGGCTGTTCAACAAGTTATCGGCCTGCCAATTAAGGTCTCAAAAAAAGGTGTAGAGGTGGTGGCCATGATTCCGGGACTCCAAGTTATCGGAATTGAAAACGGTAAATGAGGTTATGATCAGAATTGATGTAATTCTGGCCCGTACCTCAATCATATTTTTCAATAATTTTTTGAAAAATTGGCGGGCGTTTAAAAAAATTTGGAATTTTCAAGTTTTTTTTTTGTAGTTTAGTGTAAAAAAAAAAAGTAAAAAATTGTATTCCTCTTGATTGAGGTACGTGCCAGAATTACATCAATTCTTCGTCGATTGCAATATGGCTGATGAAAATCGGTTCAGTAGAACTGCCCCAATCTTGGCTACCAGGTCAAAAACGTGGTTTCGAGAAAAACGCGTTCAAAGTTTTGAGCAACGTTGAAAATACTCACGTTAGCAAGAACATTGCTCCACTAAAATGAATATATCTGCTTTACTATTTCGAATTTTGAAAATGGCTCAAAGGGATGAAAGGGAATGTCAAGCTAAAATAATAAAGAAAAATAAAAAAATCGAAAAAATTTTTTAAAGTTTTTCAAAACCCCTTGCTTTATAATATTTCCATAGGAAAACAGTCAAATTGTACTAATATAAACTAATTTTACATTTATTTATAACCCACTTCGAGATATTCAAAAGCAAAGTCACGCAAGCTCAACTATTCTCAGTTGATATATCCCCTGCTCTTTTGTTTTGATAATTTGTTCTTTAATGTCTTTCTTTATGCATTGACTTTTTGCATTCTTAAATCTTTCCAAGGATACAAAGAGTCAAATAAAAATGCAAAAGAGACAATGCGATTGGTAAATAACGTAATTTTTGATTTGCATCATCGCATTTTTCGATGTCCCGTTATTGAAAAACAACATTTGTTATCTGTGCGTCAAAAGTACATGTGGAAGGCTTATCCAATATTGACTAAAAATAGTGATTTTTAATACAATTCAAATAAAAAGAATCATGCTAAAAATGAGATTTGTTATCTGGGTACTTATATAAAGTTATCCCGCCGACATCGCGTGAAATTCAAATTTTTCTTACATGAATGATTTTTTTTGTAAATCATGTTTTTTTATTTTTTATATCTAAATGAGCAAAACGGCGGCGAAAAAAGTTAAATACGATCCAATATTTTACAAAATTTTTTTGTTTTTTGTTATTATGCGAAAATTAATACATTGAAATCTTTTGTTGACTTAAAAACATTTTTAATATAAATATAATATATTAATATATTTAAAAGAGTTACTAAAATAACATTATTATTATGACGGAAGAAAATGTCCCATAGACATGTCCCGTGCGAAAGTGCTTAAAATTGAATTTTAAGAAATGTATAAGTTTATTTTGGGTAAAATCAAACCCTTTTTAAGTGTCATCAATGTGCAATGTTCTTAAATTTAACAGATTGAAATCGGCTTGTCAATTGTTGGTCAGCAAAAACCACTTCTGTTTTTGTCCCGTGCGAATGACTTGTTTTTGTAATTATCTTGAAAAAAATTAATTTCCCAAAATCAACC